>PVJO010003196.1:0-127586 GCA_004026905.1 Hystrix cristata | reverse complement strand
GGACCCAGCGGACTATAGACTGAAACCTCTGCAGACTGTGAGCTAATAAACCTTTCTTCCCCTAACTTTGGGTGTCGAGTATTCTGTCCCAACAACGAGAGAAAAGTAACTAAAACAGACACGGCTCTAGGGAAGGGATCTTTTTCAGAAATTGTATGTAGTCACAAATTAATTGGGAAAAACTAATTCACCTTATGGCATAAATTACATAGAGTGTTTTTACAGAGTACATGAGTATTAGTTATATCTGTTAGGATTCTCTCTTCTCTCTCTCTCTCTCAATAAAAACCTTATAATACTGTGAGTTTTTTTTTTTTAAATACAAAACTGAACTACTTGGTTTGTGAATTTGGAAAGTGCAGTGTTATCTCCATCTTTGGGGACCACATAGAGTCCCCTACGCTCAGTTTCTACTGTCCCTTGCCTTTGCTTTTTAAATGTTGATTTCTTCCTCTGATATTGGGATCTATACTTAGTGGCTAAAGTGATCACAGGTGCTCCATTCTTAACTGTCCCTTGGATTCAGTTCCAGTGGAAATCTCCTCAGCTACTTCTGTCAGAATTGTGGAAGTTACTCTGATTAGACAGCCTTAGGTCATGTGGTTGGTGGAATAGTATCACATAGCTGGCTTAGCCTTGGATGTGTCTGTGAAATGACCACCACCCAAGACTAAACGCACTGAGTGAGAGTAGGAGGTTCGTCCAGTTGGGTAAATTAATTGACTAGCATATATGGTCAGTTAGGAAGAGGAATGATCTGGGAAGCTGTCTGAAGAAATATTCATTGTGATATTTTGTATATACAGAAGAAAACTGAAATAACAGCCAGGGTTCCTGCCTGCAAGGTTGTCAGAGGACTGCTTCTAAAGAGACAATCTGATACGTTGAACTGTCTTGTTAAGGAACAGTAAAACAGGTTCTAGAGATAATAGCACTGGGAGTTTTTCATTAAGCCAGTGTATTTCTTACCTTCATAGGGTGTATGAGCTGTACTTGAACCCTTGGCCACTCCCTGGGATATATCATGAGGAACCTTACAGTGTCTTTGGTATATGTGTTAGTCAGCTCTCTGTTACACAAATCCCTGAGATAATTCAACTTCTAAGGAAGAAAGGTTTACTTTTGTTCACAGATTTGGAAGTTTCAGTCTATATTTTCTTGACTCCGTTGCTTTTGGGCCTGTGGTATGCTAGCACAATGTGGCAGGGATGGGTGGTGGCTATGATGGCTGGGAAACAAAGAGAGAAAAAGAGAATGGAGGAGCTGGGGTCCAATATCCCTTTGAAGGGCACACTCAATAACTTAATAAATTAACTTTCTTCCACAAGGCCCCATCTTTTAAAGGTTCCACTACCTGTCAGTAGACCAGGGGATTGTGACTAAGCCTTTAGCACACTGGCCTTTTGGGGACACTTATCTAAACCTTAGCAGTAGGCACTCCTGTAACCCTTCCTTAGAAATCCTTAAACTTTTTCTGGGCCGCAGACCCTTTTGGCCATCTGGCGAAGCCTATGAACCCCTTCTCAGAATAATATATTTAAAAGCATAAGATACATTACATAGGATTACAAAGAAAGTCAATGTTTTAAGTTATTAATACAATATAAATAAATTTGTGATATAGAAATATGTGCTTTTCTTAATAAGATATTAAAGTGTTTAATAAAAATAAACTATTTTTCTTTCATTCATGTTATCCCAGTTCAGAGACTCATGGAATTTCAGGGAGTATCCATGGCCTGGAGGCCAGTTTGAGAATTCTTGTCACATAGAGGCTGGCAGTTCTTAGCAAAGAGGCCCATGTAATCTCCAGTCTAACACCCTCCACTTACTCGCAGCTTCCCTTGGGAGGAAGCCTGGAATCTTTAGCATGATGCATGGACCCTGTGACAGTCTGATGCACTCAAGATCCCAAGCTCTCTCTCTTTTACTTGAAGATCAGAACATAACAGACAATCTGTAGTTCTAGAAATAAGCAGTATTTTCTCAACTCCAGAGATCTGCACACAGCGAGCCACCACCTAGACAAGCCACGCCTTCCTTTTCGTTATTTCATCTGGCATGTTCTTTGTCATCCTTTAGGATTTAGATTTGCTTCCAGCCAAGAAGTGTCCCCACTACGTGTCCCAGTGCCCCCGATCATTCCAGGGCAGCACCTGTATTCTGTAAAAGTTTCTAAACTGAAGAATCAGTGTGTGCAGAAGAGCAGGGAATATCTCAGGCATAACTGAACATTTAGTTCCTTAGCTACTCCTAGCAACAGCATGTTGTCAGGCAAGAATCCCATCTATATTTTAAAATTCTGTATCAAATGCTGACATGATACTACTTTTAGGCTTCACTCTAATAGTGTCTATCTGTGATTGAAATGGATCAAATATTGAGTCAAATGAATGAAACTTGTGTGCATTTCCTTATATTCTAAATGTTGCAATCAAGTGGATAATAATAATAATTCCTTTAGTTGTTTGTCATTTATGATTTCTCAGGCACAGATTTCAGCATGTTTTATATATTAGCTCATTTAATTCTCACAGTGACTCCATAAGATAGCTACTATTATTATGGCTGTTTTGAGGAAACTGAAGCTTAAAGAAGTTGAGAAATTTGCCTCCCCCCCAAAAAAAAGAAAAGAAAAGAAATTTGCCCAAAGTCCCAGAGCTGGTAAGGGATGTGAATCCAGGAAGTAAGGGAGAGAGTCCTCATTCTTAGCCACTGTTGTACCGAAAAGTTGATTATCATCAACACACTTCCATTTCACGTAGGCCAGCAGTTGCAGTGTGTGCATGCATATCTATGCATATGCATGTCTATGGATGCATATGTAATTTTTTTATGAATCATTCTTTTCACATTTTTCTGGTTGAACATCCTAACTGTTGTGTAGATTTAGTGTTATTAATTCTTCGCCTTTTGGAATTGGTAAAATTTTAACCAGGAATAGCATGTGAGGTAAATGTTCTAGTTTACCTGAGGCATTGTCCATCTTCCTGCCTTATCAGTTTCTATCAGGTTATGTTCTTGATCCAGTACTGGGGTAATAGTTACTGTAGAGTTTGGAGGGAACAGATCTGCATTAAAATTTGACACTGAGCCTTGCACCTTGGGAACTAACTCACACCTCAAGCCCATTATTGGAAAGAAAGGGGAACATGAGCCTTATCAAAACTTAAAAGTTAGAGAAAGACATTAATTGCTATTTTTTAAAAATTTCCAATTTTTATTTGATAAAATTCTAGGATGTAAGATAGGAGTTTCCTTCTATGTAAAATGCATTCTGGGGCTTGGAGTCTTCTGCAAAATGGCTTCTTTATATTCCTAAAACATATAGAGGCTTATTATGTTAGACAGATTTCTGTCAATGAAAGATACATTAGGTAATGAATTTACAAGATAAAAAGTTTGTTTTGGCTCAGAGTTATGGGGCTTCCAGTCTCTTTGGGTTTGCGGTGAGGCAGCGCGTCATAGAGGAGCACATGATAGAGCAGAACTGCTCACCTCATCAGCCAGGAAGCAAAAGAGCTGGGAAGAGGTCACAGTCTCCCTGCCACCAGGTCCCCAGTGACCTAAAGACCTCCCGCAAACCCCTACTGCTCAATGTTGTCACCAGCTTCCAGTAGTTCTGCACTGAGGACAAAACCCTGAACACATGAACCTTTGTTGGACATTGAGCATTCAAACTGTAGTGCTTATATGGGACTTTATTGGAATGAATTCATTATTCTCATTCATCATTATAATTCTTGTCACGTCTCAGTTCGACCTACTCAAAATGTTCTCCAAATTGATCTACTCTTTAATTTTTTTTTTTTTCTTTCGGTGCTGATGATTGAACCTAGGGCCTCTGCATTGCACTACATCCTTTTTATTTTATTTATTTAGTTAGTTTTGAGACAGGATCTCACTAAATTACTAAGTTGCCAATTCTGGACTTGAATTACACAATCCTCCTATCTCAGCCTCCCGAAGTACTGGGATCATAGGCGTATGTTTCCATACCAGGTTCATTTATGTAATTAATTTAAAAGGGAACTTTGTAATATCTGTAAACTCACCAGATCAGTATTTTTTATCACATTAAAAATAAACAAAATGCAAACAGAAAGCATTAGATGGAAATAACCCCATCTCACATACGAGTGTTGGTACATGTCCATCCTTTTGGGAAGTCCTGGGCCAAGATGGCCTCCTGAAAGAGCCCTCTGTGAAGCCTGGAACGGAAGTGCCGGCATGGAAAGGGGCCTGCACACTCCCTCCAGCACAGTGTGTAAGGCCCGCCTGCAGCTTTGACTCCCTGCATCACATGCGTGAGTGTTCCGCCGTGCTTACAGCCAGCACAAAAGGCAAGACATGTGCTTGGCAAAACTGCAAACTAAAACAAGTACTATGTAACTCCAGCATCATTCTACCTCTTCCTTCTCTATTTGTCTTACCTCTTCAGAATCGGAGCTACCCGTGGTCGGCTTGCCCAGCCCTCACTGGAGGTGCAGTTACCTCTCCCTCTGTAAGCAGCAACCCATACGAGAAGAGACTGTTTTCTTTCTTCTGTATTCCTCACCTGTGTTCTGCCTCAAGACCCGGAATATAGATTTCCTGGGCAATATTCTCTTAGATACATGGTTTGTGGCTCTCTGGTCTATTAAACTGATTTATTTATTTATTTATTTTTATGCAGCGCTGGCGATTGAATCCAGGGCCCCTTGTGTGTGAGGCAGGTACACTAATGCTGGAGCAACACCTCAGTCCAGCTGAACTAAGAGACTCATGTTCCGTGAATTTTCTAACAGATAACATTGTGACCAAATTTCTTAGGCTCAGCTGGAAGAATTTGAACTTTATTGGGGAAATTTCTTTGAATCATTTTTTTATTCTCTAATAATAACTGCCCGAGAGTTTAATAGTTTTATACTACAGGTAATTCTTGGGTAGAAAATCCTCCAATATCATCCCTTATATCATTCCGTGTATTGTAGAAATACTAAATTTCTTGGCAGTGAAGTTTGATTAATCTTTCTGTGAAAGAATCTAGGATCCCTCAAAAGAACGAAAATATCTTCCCCAAATGTTTTCCTTTTTTTTACTTATCCATTCCAGTGTTTATAAACAATTGCTAGAATAAATATAATCCAACAATCTTGAATGTTTGCTCCTGAAGTAAATATCAATAAATCAGTTTTTAATGAAAACAGATTACTTATTTTGAGTCAAGTTTAACTTGAAATTTCTTTCATTTGAAAATTTATTGCTGAAAGTGATTTTAAAATACATTTATCTATTTTATTGTGTTATGATAACATATTTGACATGATTTAATTAAATGTGATTTAGGATTTGACTATTTTATCTAAAGTCATAGTCCTGATCAATTCTAATTGTACAATACTTACAGAAACTATAAGTGTCAACAGGACAGGATCCATGGTTGAATAATTCCAGAATTAAATTGGAAATTTAAAAAATAACAGATAAGAGTAAAACATAGTCTTCATTTCAGTTTTTTCTAGTACATTGTGTAGCTTTAAGAATACTACGAATTATTAAAAATGTGGGTCTCAGAACTTTAATTCATATGTACCAGTTTTCAATATTTCAGATTTGCTGCCTAAATTATTTTGAGCTTAGTATCGATTTAGAAGACACAGCTGACAAGAGGAAAACATAACTGGAGATCTGATTGGTCTTCAGCAGGTCATTTCCAGTATCTGGGCTCACAGTTTGGCTCACTCCTAAATCCATGAAATAATGTAATAGTGCTGTGCATTTAGGTGGGCTTTTCTTGTTTACAAATTCCTCTGTGTTTTTTGATTTTATTTCCACAATGTCCAAGAGGAAGGAGAAAAAACTGTATATTCCCTTTCCACAGAAGATAAAACCAATCCTTTAGTAATTTTAATGCTACATAAAATAATTATTATTCTCAAAGACAAATTCATTTTTTGTTTAAATATGTTACATTGTATAGAACTCAAGGTTATAAAGGATATAGGATGGAATGCGACTCCGTCTCTTGTCCTTCACGCATCCAGTTTGTTTTTCCATGAGGCAACTGTTGTTGCAGGGGTCTTGTGCAGCCTTCCAAGGATTTGGAAGACACCATTCAGAATTTGTTTTACCAGGGCCTGGCAAACTACAGCCCTCAGGATGATTCTGGACAGTTGCCTGATTTGTCAAAGCTTTATTTGAACACTGTCACCCTATCTATGCATCGTTTATGGCTGCTTTACATTATTACTGAGTGGTAGAAACAGAAACCTTCTGCCCCAAATACAAGGTCTTATTTTACAAATCTGAACACTAAAACCCAAATTTAATTGACTTAGTTATTATTACTATCAAACACTAAATATAAAGCAAGAGTTTTGAACTTGCATTTATCATACTCTAAAACTTGAATACTAGTAGTGAGTGATATGTATGTTATCTGCAGATTATTGATAGAATTAGAAAGTAATTATCTTCCTGATTTATGTAACCCTCTCCCTGTAGATGTGACTGTGTCTTATGAGTAGACGGTCACTGACCTACTTTGCTCGGAAGGGGGCTGATCCTTGACCGTTTCACATTTTAAACACACTCAGTACATTAATTTTGGCCATTTTGGCATTAAGCTTTGGATTAGTACTATAGTTTTTTTCTTATGCTGTCAGTCATCATCCTCTGAGGCATGTTCCAAAGGATCTGTAAAATATCTATAAACTCTTTTGGCCACAGAGAGTAAATAATGATGTGGACATGGATTCTTTTATGATAATTACATGATATCAATTAAAATCTCTAAGGCTAAATTTTTATAATACAATAAAAATTAGGTTTTGTAAGTATCACCATATCACCTTAGAAAATTCATTAAATTTCTCATAAAGTACGGTGTATAGCCATAATGTTCCGCAGTATGCCAAACCAGTGAGGTTTTCTTTCAGTACTGGTTGGTGAATAGAGGACAAGGTCAACAAATATTTTGAAAACATGTCTTGTGTAAGTGTATACTTAGTAGTGATTCCCATACTAATTGGTAGATTAGTTCACCAACTAACAGTTAAGATTTCAAGGAGAGAGAGTTCTGAGTGATGAATACTACATGCCATAGACTGTTTACATTGCCTGATCTTTTCAGAGGAATTCAAGTCATTTCCCAAACCAGACAGAACAGATTGTCCTACAGGCCTGCATAAAACACAGGACCTCAAATGTCCCCTAACCCCTTCCTAGTGCCCAGGGAGGAGTACCTACCTGTGGTGATTTTTGAGACAGTTATGTGACTATCAGTAATGTCATCTAGTATTTGAAAAACTGGGAAGGGCAAGCATTATTTTAGGCACATTCTGATGAAATTTCCAGTTAAAATTATTTCACACTAAGAAAAGCTTGTAATGATTTGGTGTGGACAAATAATTAGAATATTTTCTCTGCAGCCCGTGACTGAGGATTAGCTTAAAATAACCTTTCTAGTCCACTAGTACATCTGAGTAATAGGCTGTATTTCCTCATAATGAAAAGCACTTAACATATGAGAGTCTTCGCAGGAGTTTCAAAATTCCCTTGGGGAACTTTTCCTAATCAAAATGAGCAGAGTTTGAGAAATCTGTTTGCTTTGCAAAAATAGTAATTGCTTATAAAATACTTGAAATATCAATGATGGATAATAAGTCCAAACTATTATACAATATGATGCTGTCACAATCTTCCAAGGAACAGGACTAGGAAAAAACAAAACAAAATGAAAAAACAACTCTATCTTGCATGGCACCAATTCTTAATACTTAGTAAAATCAGCAGAAAAAATATCTGGTGTTTTATGGCAAAGCATGCTGCTAATTCATATCATCAAAAAAGAAATATAGGCAGCTGCGTTACTACTATCGTGCTGTTGAAGTTTTAGTTAGTGCTAAAAAAAATTCCTTGCAATGTTTCAGTGTATACATACAGAAAGCTTAATGTGAAACCTACTTTGGTTTTGTTGTAGAACCTGAGAGACAGAATTCATACCCAAATAGAAAAAAATATAGTTCTGTGTGGGATGAACCCTACTGAATCATACATGCTGTTCCCGAGCTTCAGCTACCTCAGTCTGGGCTGTGAATCATCTAAGCCTTGTAAAATAAGTTTGCTAGGTGAGTGTCAAGAATTTCAAACTCAAACTCACATAAGTGAGAAGGTCATGATAATGGCTGCCACCACAATTCTGTCAGTATTTTATTTTTATTTAAATGGTGGCTTTGATGAACACAGCCCAAAAAGGCCACTGATGATTTATTTTGAGCTCAGTAAGTATACTTTATTTCCAGGGACATTATGATCCATGGAAAAGCAACTAGACCAGCTCTCAGTGTTTGTTTCCTGTGAATGTAGCAGGAACCATGCTCACTAAATATTCCAGTTCTTCCCAATATTTCTCAGTCTTAGTTGCAGATGATGGGTTATGTCCAGAAGAGACTTGCATCAACTGGAGATCAAGCCAAGTAAGAGAACATACTTCTGCCTATGTTTCTCTCTTCCTGCCTTTGTAGCCTCACAAGCCGTGTAGCATAGCTAGGAAATGGACCGAAATATTCAAATTATAGACTTATTGTTGGGAGGATGACCAGACCCATTAGCTTTTATCCCTGAGATACAGGGATCTAGAAACCCGTGCAGTATGGAGGGTTTGTCTGATATGGTAGCTAAGATGACTCTTTCACTGACACAGTGGGAACAAAACCTTTATTCTTTCTTATTCAACTTTTATCTTAAGGTAAACAATATCTTCTCATTTTAAAAATAAGACTATTTTAGCGCTGAAGCTATAGTTCAGTGATTGTTTCCCTCGCACATGTAAGGCTCTGAGTATGATTCACAGTACCTCCACAAAATAAAAAGTGTAATTAAATCACTCATATAAAAGTAGCTGGTAAAATGTAATGTTTGTAAATTTCTGATCATAAAAACAAACACTGAAGAAAGTTAGTTTAAACTGTTCATCCAGTCCAATGTGAGTCCACAAAGAATTTAAATGGAATTTCCACTAATATTTTGATACTCTAAATTTCTCCAATCATCATTTAGCTATCCAGTCACAAGTTAATTATCAGTGAAAGGTAGGGAAATAGAATCACTACTTTCAACATAAAAAGTACTTAGATATTTGAGTTAAGTTGTTTTAGTTAAATATAAATAATGATTTAACACAGTTTCTCTTTCTTTTACCAAAATGATCTGCTTGCTTTCTTTTGTATAGGGAGATTATATTTTCCAAAGATTTACCTGAAACTTTTCCATGTCTTTTACCCCAGCCACTGCAGATAAGAAGTATGCATACAATTTATTGGTGGTGGAGTCAAGCAGGACCCTATTTTTCAGATTGATTGATTGATTATGGTACTAGGGATTGAACCCAGGGCCTTCCCACTGAGCCCCGGCCCCACCCTTTTTTAAATGTTCAGACAGGGTCTTGCTAAGTCGCTGAGTTACCCAGGCTGGTCTCACACTTGTCAAATCATGCCTCAGTCTTCCACAGTGCTGGGATTTCAGGCATGTGCCAGCGCACCAGCTGCCTTGACTATCACTTCGATGCTTAGAGTGTATTTTCAGGACAGAATCAAGGTTGCTTCTAAGTTAGTGGTTCATTTTTTGCTTGAAGTCCTTGAACATTTAGCTGTTTCTTCCTAATAAACAGAATAGATATCTTAATTCATGTTTTCCATCCATTATGTTTGGTGATCCTTAATTTGAAACCAGATTATAAAGCAGGAAAATAGGTAACAGTTTGGTTGACTTACCTTCAGATATTCTGAAAGAGTCCAAAGTGCAACATGGAATTGATGATTCAACTCTTGATTTTGTTCTAGGTTCCACTACATATTAGTATTGAATTAAATTGATGCTAGCTGGGGTAGATACAGGAAAATTTTATTAATCTTTGGTTATCTCCACAAAAAGTTTGCAATAAACTAGCGAAGAGATGACCGTGTGATTTCCACAATGCTTTGAAGGAGCTATCCAGAGAACTTAAAAACATTTCAGTTGTACAGTCAGACAGACATAGACTTGCATCCTGATTTCAGCACCTAATTTGCATAGCTCTGTGACTTTGGTCAAGCTACTTAACTATTAAAGCTCAGCTTCCTCATCTACAAAATAAGGATATGGGTAGTACGCACCTCACAAAGTTGATGAATGAGTTTAGTAATTGGCATGCAGCAATTACTCAATCAAAGCCAACAAAGACACCAGTAATAGCTGTATGAACTCTCAGGACAGGGATGAGCAATGGGTCCAGACAATTTGTTAATTCAATTATTCTAGCAGTATGTATTAAGCAATCGGTACAAGCCACCTGTGATAGTCTCCGTGGACAAAACATGGTTGTATCAACACAGCAGAGGTGCTTAGCTGTCCATCCAAAACTCCCACTCCCACTTCCATTGTGTGAACTTGTTGCTGGGAAACTGCTGCACATTCTAACCTCCTTTGCACTTCTGTGTCCAGGGGACTCGTCCTTGCTAACGGAATATCAGAGAAAGTATGCTGTGCAGGCTGGGGCTTTGAACCACAGCATGCACACAGCCTGGATCCTTCAAGAGTAAGGAGAGTGGGGAGGAACTCTTTCCACATTGGACTGTTAAATGAACAACAAATATGTTTCTTATTTTAAGCTACTGAAATTTGGGGTTATTTTTTATGTCAGTGCTATCCTAACACCACAAAATGCAACTTTGAATGAATGAATTTAGAAAAAGAAATAACCTATAGCAGGAGGTTTCCTTATCAGTGTTAGCTGGTAGGTGTGTCTAAACAGGCAAAATCCTTTGAGAACTTGGCCTAGTGGTAATGCTGCCAATCAGTCTAGGTTTGCTTTGCTGGATTCAGACGGAGCTTGTGGACCAGCAAAGTACCGCTCTGCTCTGCTAGCAGTCCTGACATTGCCAGATGACACCAGTTAATGCTGGGTGCCAACAGTAGACACAGCCAACTGCTGGTTACTGCTAATGCTGGCTATCACTGTCTGACGCCAGCTTGTGCCGGACAGTGTAGTCGGAGTCTACCGGGCGCTGTCCCTGCCACTACTGGTCACTGCCTTTCAGTGCTGGTGCCTATTGAATCTACCAGGAGCTCCTCCCTGCTGCTGGTCTCTGCAGCTCTTCCACGTTAACAGTTCGGAGTGTGTATTGCTTTCTCTTGAAAGGATTGCTCTGTCCACAATACTCAGGATGAAAATCCCAAGTAGATTTACAGGACTTTGAACCCCACACTACCTGAGAAATGAATCAGTCATGAGCAGGTTTACAGGACCGCCAAAGCGAGTCTTTAACAGGGTCCCACTAAATCACCAAGTTGCCCAGGCTGGTGGGAGAGCAGACAGGAAGGAGACCTCCTAGACTAAAGCAGAAGAAGTGGCTGTGGAATGCTGCTTATGCAGCAGCGGAAAACACGTGTCAGTGAGGAGCAGGTCTGGGACCTGGCTGTGAATGTTAAGTATGCAAATAAGGGGCTGGGGTACTCCGGGATGCTCCCTCCTTTCATCAAAAAGGTTGCAATGGCTTCTGAAATGGCAGGAAGGCGGGAGGGGTGCCACACTGCCTGTCTGGCTGCAGTCATGTTGGAGTGGAGAATGGTGGTTTTATAGCCAGGGAGGACACTGAAACAAACTGTTGCAATTCTTGCGGGTCAAAGGAGAGCAAAAAGAAGGGGAGGTGGGGGGGGGGGGGTTCTGGCCGAGCTGCACATACCCTCCAGCAGGCACGCAGTACTTCTTGTCTGTCTCACTAATAGGAGAGCTCTGAACTTCCTTTTCCTTAGATTTGCCTTTATTTTCTCTGATGAAAAAGACCTGGAATGAGAAGCATGTATGGATCCCTTTGTTTTATTTTTGTTTTTGCTTCTGCTACTCATCTTCCTATTGGAGTAACTGAAGACCAATTTGAGAATTTGCAAGTATACTGCAGTGTAATAGGACTGCCCCTCCTTTCTGTTTCTGTCCCCTCCACCATGCTAGCGTGTCGTAGGCTGAAACTTGTTAAATTTTAAGTTCTCCTTTACATATAAGAATAGAATATGATGAAAGAGTCAGTATTTCTGTACTCTATGAATATGAAATGACAACAAAGTAACTTACCCAACCTAGAATGCCAGAAACTCTATCATAAAATGATCTTTGCCAAACATTTCTTGTTTTGGTCTTAACTGATGTAAGAATGTTTTAAATATGTAAATATCATTTCTACAAATACCTAGCATCAGCTTCAGGCAGCTGTAAGTGCTCAGTATTCTAACAAAAACTCCACTTTGGAACTTGGGAAACTATATCCTATAATTTGACTCCTTGACATGTATGTGACTTTTATTAACAGTTAGGCAGTGTACAGAAATCAACACTTATTTCTCACCTGTCAAGTGCAGTTCTACTGACACAGACCAGGCTCAGCCTGGTGAGTTATCTAATTTCGGCTCGGCTCACTCAGGCATGTGGCGGTGGCAGGGGATCAATCGCTGGCGTCTGGGCTTGCAAAGGGCCACGCCGTGCTGTTCCCGTTCTGTATGTGCCTCTCCTTTCTCCTGGGAGCTATGGGCTAGCCCAAGTACATCTTTCTCCTGGCAATGGCAGAAGCACAAGAACATAAACACAGTCTTGCATAGAACTTTACAAGCTGATACCTGCATTGTGAATGATGGCATCCTGTTGCCCAAAACAAGTCATTTGATCAAATTTAGGTTCAGACTTGGAGAATATACTTTTGATGGGGAGAGAAGCATAGTTTCATGGCAAAGGCATGTATTCCTACACGGGTGAGGCATTGATGTCAGTGAGGCTCTTTAATCACATTTATCCTTTCTTCTCATCAGAAGATGATCATTTCTCCATTAAAGCCCACTTGGACACGTGCGTTTCCAACTGGGAGTACTGACATACACTTGTAATCTCAGCACTCTGGGAGGCTGTGGCAGGAGGATTGGAAGTTTCCACCCAGACTGGATTTAGCAAGATCCTCTTCTCAAAATAAAAAAATGGGTTGGGGAGTGCAACTCAGTGGGAAGGCCTTGGGATCAATCCCCAGTACACAAAAAAGAAGACAAAACAAACAAATACATTTTCCAATTGGAGCTCAGCCTTATTTTTATTAATCCATTAAGAAAAGAAAACCTGTGTCTTTAACTAGAATAAATTACCTAGTAGGCATAAAAGCAGTATATGTCAAGGACTTTGAAGTATTAAAATTACGGTAAATCGCAAAATTTATCTTTCAAAAACATGTAAATATGTGTTCATAAACTTATTCATCCATTCAAAAATACTTATGGAATTGATAAGTTATAGTAAGACTAAATGTTTAAAGGAAAATATGAATAAAACAATGTTTCTGCTTTTGAAATTTAATAACAATTGGAAAAATCACCTCTTCCAGGATCACCACCAAAGTAACCCCTTTGGTGGTGTCCAATAAAGAAATCAATTTTTTATGTTTGTTTTGTACCATCTAATGTTCTTATCAACATTCACTTAAGTAGGGTGCTTTTCATTAGTCTTATTGTCTAGTGTTAGGTTAAAAGACCTTTGCAACAATGATATTGTATGTAAGAGCCTACAGACTCTGTTCAAATGAAAGAGAAGAATTGAATAGAAAAGCACAGAAAAACAGTATTTGCATGATGAATTGAAATGAAAACTGTGTGAAAAAAAGATCATAGCAGATCCAAGTCGACTATCCTTAGTCAAGCTTGCTTACACTATTAGCCCTTGTCTGGCACCTGGGAACTGGCATTTCAGAAGAGTTCTCATCATTTCTAGAACTGATAAAAGTATTTCATTTTTTAAAAAAACACTTATGTAAGCAATATGGTTAGTGTTGAATGTTTGCTTTCTTTGGGGGAGTCTGGAATTTTAGTACCAGCTCAGTAGAGGTGAATGCCTACGTGCGCCTTGTAAACTTGAGCTCTGAGTCCTGATGAGCGTCCTTGGTGAACAACATTATAGACATATTGTCAAAATATGCTGCTAGGCCAGTGATGGTGAACCTTGTAGAGCTTTCAATAACAAACAGCCAGCTGCAGCACGCAGCAGGCCTCAGGTCTGCCACCACTGTGCTAGGGAATTAAGCGCATTGTGGGTGAATCCATTGGCCAGGACTTTTGGATGCTTGTGCCTTTTTCTCTAAGAACTTGACACTTTGAATAGTGCCCATTTTCTGATTGTGCTTTGAGTTGTGGTTCTTTTGCTATATAATAAATTATAGAAATGTGCATGACTCTATGCAGAGTATTCTGAGTCCTAGTGAATCATCAAACCTGAGTGTTTGTAGGGACCTCTGAGAACAAGTGCAATCTTCTGTTTCCTTGTTCTTGACTTTCAAATGTGACTTTGGATGGCCTGGCGTAGTAGTTCATGCCTGTAATCCAGAACTTGGGAGGCTAGGCTGGAGGATCACTGCAACTTTGAGGCCAGCCTGGACTACAAGGGGAGACCCTGTCAAACACACACACACACACACACACCAGAGGTAACTTTGCATGGCAAACTCATTCATGGATTCTATCAAACTTTACTGAGTACCTATCATGCAACAGGTATTGTGCTACAGTTTGGGAACAAATTTGCAAGTCCCACATGGCACCTGCTTTTGTGGAAGTTGAATTCAACAAGGTTAAAGCAATAGACTAGGTGAAGCCAAATTTCATCATGTCATTTCATCATTATTATTATTATTATTATTATTATTATTATTATTATTATTATTATTTATTTTGCTAGAGTGAGAGGCATATGACTACATAATCATAGAACACTAACCAAATAATTTACTCCTTTATAAAGCAGTTTTCCAAAATTTAGTACCTGGTTTTCTGATTTCCTGGGGAAAAATGAATTATATCTATATAAGAGCATCAGATGATTTTTAAACTCAAGAAAGATATAAAAGCAATTGTTAGGCAACCATTGTCCATTTATATAGAAAAATGCTAAAATGGTGTCTGTATATTTTCATAACCAAGTTTGCCAGAGTATTCCAAGGACTGCACTGGCAAGAGAAAATAGCAGATGCTATACACGTATTATAGCTCAGAACTTTACTGCTATGAATTCTGATAGAAAGTTCAAACAATGAATTTGTTAGTGAAAACAAAACATACTAGGTATTGTAATTGATTCTTTAAAGCAACTTCCACATTTCTTGAAATAATTAGGTCAGATGCAATATTTGAAATGTAAATGTAGGTTTCAAAAAGAATCAAATCATAAAAGAGTGTTATTAGCCCATTGGAAATTTTTAAAATTGCAATGACATATTGCAAATTTAAATTGCTTGCCTCCTTCTGCAGTTCTATGCATAGTTTTTCTGGGTGCATACCAGCCTCCAGGTTTTTTTTTAAATTTTATTTTAAGATGTGCTTAAAACATAGGGACCCGATTAAGTTAGCTTCCATCTGCACAAAAGTGGCAAGATTTCACTGACTTTTGTGTCAACCAGCAAATATTTTCTCTCCTTATATCAACTTCTGCTGGGAGATTGAAAGAAACAGATGGAATAGAAAGAAGTACCACCATGATCTAATTTCTTTCAATTACTTTGGGTCTTACTGGAGCATACATCTTATACTTTATGGTCACCCATTCATCTCCTGTGCTTTGCTGCCTTTGTAATCTCATCATTAACAATATATGAGAAGAGTAGTTCTTCAGATTTAGGCATAACTGTGATTTGTTCATGGCTGCTAGCCTACTGGGGTGGATTGGCTTTTGTTGTGAATCATTTGTGCACATGATTTAATATATGTTTAGGCCATAAGTCTGGCTTTGATTTTTAAACATTTGACAGGTCGAGTCAATCTTGCGTGAATATAAGTAAAATGCTGTGTGCATTCAATATTATCTCCCTAAGCATGAGTTTTTCAGGCATGTAATCATTTGAGCTCGCGGCTACTGTGAATTCTGAATCATTTTGAATTAGAGTTTAATCTGTGCTTGTTTCCCAAAATTTTGAAATAATCATCCACGGAAATAAAAAAGGTACTGAATTAAGGAGCACTAAACCACTGTACTTTGTGCAAAGAAAATGAGTTCAGCATCATAAGAATCTATGTTCGAAGATCTGGTTTCGTTATTATACATATACTTGGACAAGTTAATCTTCCAGAACGTATTTCTTTGTTTTGTTTTTCGTTTTCTTCAGAACTTATTTCTTTACTTGTAAAATGATGCTTAAAGATCAAATCTGATTCATGAAATTATTTTCAGTGTTAGGTGACACAGCCTGATACATGATCACCTCAGTTGCTTTGGTAATTGCATTACCTATTGTATTAATAAAAAATGTGTAGTTTAAAGGCACATGCAAATGCATAAAATCCAAGTATGCAGCTCAGTCTACTTTCAAAAACTAAATATGTGGATATATAGTGAACTTAAATAAAGAAATAAGATACTGTTATTTGTTCCTTCCAGAATCTAGTCCCTTCCTCTACCGTCCCAAGCAGAGATAATCATTATCCTAACGTCTGTCATCATGGATGTTTTGCTTGTTTTTGACCCTCACCTATAAATTCTTAGATTTTCTACAGGTGTAACCATCGCTGCAAATAAAGATAGATTCTTCCTTTTCAATGGTATCTCTTTTTCTCCTTTGTCTACCAGTTTCAGTATGATTTTGACTAGAAATGGGAATGGCAGTGATCTTTGTCTTGTTCCTTGTTTCAGGGGAAAGGTTTAATGATCCCTCACCTTGTGTGATTTTTGCCGCATTTAAAAATATTGTCATATTTTTAAAATTCTTACTCGATTTTGGTGAGAACTTTTTGCTTTGTTTTTTGAAAAGAATATTTTATCAAAAGATTTGTCGGTTATCTATGGATGAGGTTTGTTTTCTCTTTTTGTAAATTATGCTTCAAATTACATTTTCCCCAAATGTTAACCAAATTTATATTCACAGAATAAACCTCCTTTAATCGTAGTGGTGTATTATCTCTCCTATATGTCCCTAGATTCAGTATTATCTTTTGTTAAGGATTGTTCAACTGTGTTGATTGGACCAATTTGCTAAAATATGCTTTCTTGTAATGTTCTTTCTAAGTTTTATATCAAAGTTATGAGGTGGGAAGTATGCTTATTCTCCTTCTTCTCCTCCTCCTCTTCCTCCTCCTTCTTCTTCCTTCTCTTTCTTCATTGAAAATTACATTTCATTTCTTAAATATTTGAAAAACCTCAGGGCTGAAACCACCTGGATGTACTGCTTCTTATGTCTGGTTTAGACATCAGCAATTTTCAAGAAATGTGTACTTTTCAGCAAAATTATCACATTCATCTTCTGTTCTATATTTTCTCCTTCCTTTTTTCCTTGGGGTTAATATACTCTCCTTCATCCAGTTTCTCAAGATGGATGCGTGGTTCATTGGTTCTTAGCTTTTGTTATTTTCTAATGTATGCATATTAAAGTTAAAAATATTCTTCTAAAAACTGTATCGAATGTATCTTGAACAACTTGGCATGTTGAATCTTTATTATCATTTAATTTGAATTTCTAATTGTTTTTGTGAGTTATTTCTTGATCACATTTTACCTTCTTTATTTCCAGAAGCTGGTGATATTCTAGTCAATTTTATTATTAGGCAAATTTATTAATTAATTGCATTATGTTCCAGAAACATAACCTGAAATATTTAAATTCTATACAAATTAAATTTATTTGAGATACATCTATTTTGGTAAAGACTGTGTGTATTCTCACAGTGAATGTATATTGTTATTTTAGGGGTGCAGACTTCAATTAGGTGGAGCCAGATTAAAGTGTTATTCAGCTCTTATATGACATTGCTGCTTGCCAAAATTGCTCTAAGAGAAAAAAGTCTGAGGTACCTCCTGTGATTATTCCTCCCACTTTTGAGTGGAAGTCACTGATCTTCAGTTTCTCTTAATTACTGCTGGTTAATTTTTTTTTTTTTTTTTTTTTTTGGTGGTGCTGGGGATCGAACTCAGGCCCTTGTGCTTGGAAGGCAAGCACTCTAATCACTGAGCTAAATTCCCAGCCCCCTTGCTGGTTAATTTTGACAAAATGAGTCTTCCTAAGTAAATTGATACTCTAATATTGAATCATAATATCAATTAATGTTATCCAAAATTCATCCTTGGAATATTGCTTTATTTAGTTGGTAAGCTCTCTGAATTCTTCATTTGCTTACCTGTTAGTACTGCCTTTCTAGAAGATAGATAGATATCTAGAATATCTAGAAGATATTGTTGTCCTAAATCATGATGTGTTTTCTTCTTGGATATCTGAAGGTTTTTGAAACTGATATGAGAAATTTTATTTTATGGCTCATTGATTTAGGAGGTAATATTAATGACCCAGTTGTCCTGAAATTGGCAAAGGTAAGCGGACTAGTTTATGCTGTAACAGTTTGAGCTCCGTTAACTGCAGGTAATTAAGCATCCAGCTTTCCCATGTGGAACACTGAGAGGGTATTGAAATGGTAAACGAGTAACAGCCAGAATTTCCAATTGGTAATGGTTTCTTATATTTCAAGCCAAACTTTTGTTGTCACTGAGGACGTGATATTAAGTGTCTAATATTTGAATAAGAAAGCAGGTTAGGTTCAACTTCAAATATAAATGATGTGATCCTTAAGGTGACACTTTATGAATGAATCAAACAGAACAAGTTTTTACTATCAGACCCTGGCCATCAAATTATTTTGCTAGTAACTCTGGCTTGACTCATCACATCTCTGAGCAAATACAGTATAAGGAAATAACACAAGTGGCTTTGCGCTAGTACACATTTTTAACTCTAGTGTTTGTATTTGGTACAATTCTAGTTTAAGAATTTAAAATATGCCATTTTATATTCTAAGATTAGCCATCCGATGTGAGAAAGTAAGTCATGCCAAAATGTTACAATAGTTCTTTGCTAGTCTTTAATTTTTTGGAATTTCCTGTCTTTTGAAGGTAAAGAAGTGGAATCTTTGAAGTTTATTTTTATCAAAACAATTTTAGCAATCTCTGATAATTATCGATCATCCCCAAAGCCAGTGGTCCCAACATGCTTCAAAAAATAAACAGTATTTATTGTTCTTGAATCTGAGAGAAAAGAGAGAGAATAG
This sequence comes from Hystrix cristata, assembly GCA_004026905.1. Lineage (NCBI taxonomy): Eukaryota > Metazoa > Chordata > Mammalia > Rodentia > Hystricidae > Hystrix > Hystrix cristata. The sequence continues at coordinate 108,521 of PVJO010003196.1, read as the reverse complement.
TGGAGCAAGATTGACATTTTATGATACCAAAAATGGCAAAATAAAAAGTTTCATTTTCACTTTCAGCTCATCTCAGAGCTTGAAAGGGTGCTGCTGAAGAAAAGTAAGCTGTTAAACACTATGGTCAGAGGAAGAGGGTGTGGGAGGAGTGCTGTTTACATACTATGCTGGAACAGTTTTTACTTCCGGACAGATGTTGTCTGTTTTGGCCTAAAGCAAGGTGTGCTTTGATATTCAGAGACAAACTAAGATTCCCATCAAAGACAGAAGCTTAATGACCAAAGGCACTAGGGCACAGAAACCATGTTCCTAATTCTACAAGCATTATTTTAAATGCACATTATAGAATTGGCTACTCTCCACATTAGGAGTTTTTTTTTTTAATTTTAGAAATACTGATATTTCTTCTGTCTATATCAGGAAAAATTAATTAAATAGAATGTTAGATAGATTTCTCTATAACATATCTAAATCATGTTTCCTGAATTAAGCCACTTTGCGTTCTCTTTTCGGTAAAATTCTTAAGAAGAAAAACAAATCTTTTAAAATTAGAGGAAAAAAGCTAAAATGAGTAATTTGCTTTTAAAATAAACTTTAGATTTAGTCACATTCTAAGGCAAGGCTGTTATCATTGGCATGTAGAATTCTTACATACAATTTTCATCTTATAATTCACATAAATTTTGAAAGCTGATGATGGTCATTGGAGAAACTCTTCTATTTTTGGTGGAAATCTCTCGTCTACTAGCACTAGGTCTTCCCAACTTACATTTAACTATAGAATTTGTTTGCTTTATTTCTTGTAGCTTTGTATTCTTTCTTTCCATTGAATGCAGGATAGTTACCATGATAAGAAAATAAAATTTAACTGATATTCTTTTGAAAATTTTTTTAAATTCTAGATAACAAATTAATCATTTAATGACATTCTTAATTATTACCTATTGTTTACCTAGAATAAGATAGTATTATGCATTAAATTTTAAAAATATTTGAAACATTTTGAATTAATTGTTTCACGGAAGATAATAAGTGGGATCCTTGAAATATATTTTTAAATAATGATAAATACATGTGATGTAAAATTTAGCATTTTAAACATTTTTAAATGTACAATTCAGCAGCATTTGTGTAACCATCATGAGTATTCACTTCAAGAACTTTTTTATCATAATGAACAGAGGCTGGGAGACTCCAGCACATTCTCTCTATTATGAATATGCCTCTTGTAGATGCATTGTTGTTATGGATTTAATGTTTTTGTCTCCCCAAAATTAGTATTTTGAAATCTCAGTGCTCAGTGTAGTGATGTTAGAAAGGGGGAAAGGGGGATCTTTTGGCATTGATGGAATCATGACTGCTCATGAATCAAATTACTGACTTTATGAGGAGATACATGAGTTCTCTCTCCTCCCGCCCCTCTCTTTCTCTCTCTCTGTCTCTTTCTCTGTCTGTCTCTCTGCAACTTCCCAAAGCAAAAACACTCTCTACAAGCTGTAAGTGACCTTCAACAGACACTGAGTCTACAACATCTTAATCTTATATTTCTCAGCCTCAAGAACTGTGAAAAATAAATGTTTACTAGTAAAATGACATCGTCTATAATATTTGTCTTTTTGTGACTTTTTTCGCTTTGCATATTTCCAAGGTTCATGCATATCATCTATAAGAATTTTATTCCTTTTATTGATAAACAATATTCAATTGTATATGTGCATATAGCATATACATCTAAAATTATATTTACCCATCTATGTTTAGATGTGGTTACCTTCCATTCTTTATCTATTATGATTAGTGCTGCTATGAACATTTGTGTATGAAAATTTCTTTCAATTCACACTTTCACTTTTTTGGGATATATATCTAGAATTGCTAGATTGCTGGGTTATATGGTAATTCTGTTTAAGTTTCTGAAGAGCCAGTAAACTTCTACAGCATTTGCACTATTTTATATTCTCATCAGAAATCCACAAAAGTGCCATTTCTTCTGCATCCTCCCCAAAGTTTTTTTCATCTTTTAAACAAATAAGCTTTCCTAATGGATGTAAATCAGTATCTCATTGTGAACTTGATTTGTAGTTCTTGAATAACTAGTGTTTGGTGTATTTTTATATGCTTATTGTCCATTTGCATATCTTTGGAGAAATGGTTTTATGAATCCTGTGCCTAATTTGGGCCTGGCTTGTGTTTACGTTATTGCTGAGCGTGGGAATACATATAAACACACACAAATACATATACAGTACATCAGATATGTGACTGTCAAATACTTTACTCCCATTCTGGTAGTTGTCTTTCCATGCTCTTGATAACTTTCTACATTTCTTGATGTAGAAATATTTTAAGTTTTGATGAATACAATTTATCTATTTTCTCTTTTATTGTCTGTGCTTTGGGTATTATATCTAAGCGATCATTGTCCAATCCAATGTAACAAATGTTTCCTTCATGTTCCTCTAAGAGTTCTACCATGTAAGATCTTAATTTTAGATTTTTGGTCTAGTTCAAGTTACTTTCGTATATGGTATAAGATGAGGATCCAGTTTTATTTGTTTGCATGGGGCTACCCCATTTTCCCAGTACTATGAGATGAAAACTTCCTTTTTCCATTGAATGGTCTTGGCACCATTTTTGAAAATCAGTTTATTAGTGAAACTTTATTTCTGGCTTCTCTATTCTATTCTGTTGCTCAATATGTGTATGGCTCTGCCAGTACCACACTCTTTTGACTACTATGGCACTGGAATAAGTTAGTCCTCTAAATTTGTTCTTCTCTTTCAAGATTGCGTGGCTCTTCAGAGACTCTTGAAAGTCCATATAAATTTTCATATGGCATTTTTTTATTTCTGCAGAGTTGTTGGAATTTTGGTGGGGATCACGCTAAATAGAATTCTATATGGCATTGAGTTTTATTGTCATCTGAACAATATTAAGTCTTTAAACCATGAACACAGAACATAATTCCATTTATTAATGTATTCTTTAACTTTCTTCAGTGGAGATTTGTAGTTCTCAATCTGTAAGTTTAGAATCTCTTTGGTTAAATTTATTCTTAATTATATTTTATTCCTTTTGATGCTATTTTAACAGACTTTTTGATTCCCTTTTTGCATTGATTATTGTTAGTGTATAAAAGTGCAACAGATTTTTATGCATAAATTTGTATCCTAATACCTTACCAAATTTCTTAGTGTTTATGTCCCCCCTCCCTCCCTCTCTCCTTTCCTCCCTCATCCTCTCCCTTTCTTTTTTTGCTCATTTTATCTTTTGAAGAATCATTGGTATATTCATAAAGGAACTTTGATTTGTACTGAGGAGCTCATTTACATTAGCAGTGCTTGCCATATTCTACTGTCTCTCATTTCAATTCATTTTGATTTCACATTGTAAAAGGAAAACAGTGATAAAAAATATTTAACACTGCATGAATCTGTCTAATCTCAATACATCATTTTTACTACTCTTAGTTAGAAGTCAAAAGCGATCTAAGAAAACAACACTTAGAACAAGGAGTGATACTTCAAACCTTCAAGTAGGAAAAATTTAAGCAAAAATACAAATAAGTATGTCCTGCAGAGTCTGAGACTGGGTTTTACCAACTGGCGCTATGGTGCTGAGAGTTTGGCATATGAAATTTTCATTTGAGCAACAAAATTGTCTAATTGTATAATTTACATTTCCTAAATGCATCTAGAAAGCAAGAGTAAATAGAAAACATTTTAAATCTTAACGTGAAGGATACAACTGGCTCTTGCAGGCACTGCCCCTCAGGAGTTTTCTTGGTTTAGAGAACATTAACAAAATTATAAAGGGAAATGAGAAATTGAGGTAATTTAGTAATAATTCATGTGAGACAGAGAATTCTGAGATATGTGTTCCTCCAATAACTATTTGTATATGTGTTTTATACAGCAGTGCTAAGAATTTGCCCCCAAATTATCTTTTATTATTAAATTTGTTTGTTCAGTGCTATACAACATACTAATATAATCTTAGAGCAGTGCTGGAAGGTTTATTGATTTTTGCTACTCATTTGAATTCAGCAAACACGTCATTTCAATCTAAAGGATAGAATCCTGTTACAGTTTACAACCTTCTTTGGCAGACTGGAAAACCATTTTCTAGTACTTCCAGTATAATAATTTCATGCAGAAGTATTAGTCATTCATTTTGCTACATAAATATTTATTAAAATAGGTTCTTCATGCCATTCTCATATAGATGTGTATGCAGACAATGCTGTTCCTTCATTTTCCTATGATGAAGCACAGTAGTGTAGAATAGAGTGACATCGTCACAGTAAGCATTTTACCTTTTTTCCTTGATGCAAGAAATGTGCCCATCTTAGAAACTACATAGCCTAGCGTGCATTAATATTAGGTTGACTGTGTGACTAAATTCAAGTCAATGAATTGAACCTAGTAGAAGCTATTTACAGGATTTACAGGAAAGCTCTTGGTAGAGAGAGAAAGAACTCAGGAAGGAGGACCCTGCTGCCTGTTGGCCCAGGCGCACTGACCCGTTCTGCAAGGACAATGGATAGAAAGTATTGGTGCCTCATCCCCTAGTGTTATTATTGTGGAATTACTGTGTCAGATTTCTGCTTCTATAACTGGACTAAACACCATAGAGAAAAATAACTCAAATCTGCTAAGACATACTTTACCTGAACCTTGGGGACCTGTTTCCCCAAATTTATTTCGTTAATGAATTATACAAGCTGTATAGTTCTGTAAATTTAATGGGAGTATATAATATTAAAAACATACTGTGCAGATGAAAATTCACAGCTAACATCATACTAAAGCAAAATTCTAACATCTTTTTTCCTATTATACAAACGAGACAAGAATATTTGCTTTTACGATTTCTATTCCATGTACTGTTGGGAGTTCTAGTCAGAATATTTAGGTAAGGAAACATAATAAGACATCCAAATTGAAAAAATAAAAATTCTCTCTGTAGACAGGTGACATAATTTTATGTATAGGAAACCCTAAAGATTGCACACACCAGCAAGCATACACACAGAAAGAGAGAAATGCACCTGTGTATACTTCCTGATATGTATTTCTATATGTATTTTTATATGTGCTTTTAAAATACCCCTTCTAATATGCCTCTTTTCAGAAGCATAATCATTTAACTCTTGGAGAAAGGTTTAAAATTGTATTTTGTTGCCATTTAGGAAAATTGAAATGGGATATATATCACTAAAAAGAGAAAAGTTGATTCATTTGTTGAAAATGAGTTATTACTTGGAAACTTAAATGATATTTGACTAGGATTATTTTAACATAAATTGAATCTAAAATTTTTCACTCACAGTCTTTGGTAATGAGAAGTGTTGTCCTAAATGAATGTAAGAATAAGATTAACTAAATGATAGTTCTATCTATAAAATTCTAGATACATACATATTTGGGGAAAGAAAATGATTTAAAAAGTAAGAGCTATTCCAAGGTACTGTATTAAAAATAAGATTGAGTCTTGCCATAATATTCTTTGGTAAAAAGCTAAGTCTATTCTAAGCAGCTCTATTTTGCACTGAAATCCATCTGATGTACTTACTAATCTACAGTCGGACATTTTTCCTTTAATGTGGTATGGTGATATTGGGGCTGGAATTGTGCTCTGCAAGATGAAAAGTGATATGATTTTATAAGACACTATAACACTTTCAAAATTAAAAATTCACAAAACAGAACTTTTAAGAAAACTAAAATAATGGAGCACTTAGTGGTCATCGATCTGACTGGTAGATGATACATTTCCACATATGAGCCATATTTTGTGGGCTTTGTCTTTTATTGGTTTCATTGATTGAAACATTGCTTCTTCTTAATAATCAGATCATATTTTACCAGCATTTGCACTCATTACTGAAGGCAGTAGGAATCTAAAATTTCAGAGAAACTGCTACCAACTTACTATGATACTATGTGAGTGGACATGCAAGTCAAACTAGCAAGAGGGGAAATGAACCAGCTTTCTGGAACCACTTTCTCTGTGTTATGGCGTCTGCAGTCCTCACAGCTGAAGAATGTGGGGAAGTCACCTCAAAGCTCTGTTTACAAAATGGAGATAATGATTCCCACCTTTTTATGGGGCACAAATTAGTTCATATATAATTTGTTTAGGCAGTGCTTAAAGTAGATGCTTTGGTTGTTATTTATAATTATTTTCATTTTTAAAATGACTAGTGTGCTCTCAAAAATCAATATTTCTATTTGCTTATCTGAACTTTATTTACTTTTGCCAAGAAATCCTACAACATCAACAGGATTGTTTAAATGAGTCCTGATGCGTTGTAAAGATAAAACATCAGGAGGCTTTCAAAATAATGTTCTGTTGTGTGTTCAGTAAAAATACTCAATCATTTTCTCATTCACTCCTGCATCCATGCACTTATTCACAAAGGAAATTTCGAGTGCCAGTCACGAAGGACAAGATCTTCAAGACCAGCATGGTGTCTGCCCCCGTGGGCTTCAATAGGCATAACGGAAGTGAAATTAGACAGTAACCACACACATCACACACTGGGATACACTGTGTAAAAGGACAGGGGACTAGTGAGGGATTTTGACAAAGAAACCCCACTGAGATTGACAGTGACAATTTTCTGGGGAAGTGCCATCCAAGATGAGACCTAAATGATGAGTGAGAATTTGCTGGCTATAATTGTGAAGGAGGGAACAGTAAGCTCTGTGTACCGAGCCAGGGAATGAAAGGGGTCCAGGTGGAGGCAGCATTGTAAGCAGAAGTGAGATCAGGGTGGATTTGAGTGGAAAATGGACAGTCATGTCTTGGAGGCCTTGGGGGTTAAATTAAAAATGTGAGATTTTCTGCCTTTCGTATTAAGAAGTTGTTGAAAGATTTTCGAGTCAGGACAAGATTGAATAGAATTTGTTTTTAAAAAAGAAGTCTGGTTGTTGTGTAGAGAATGGATTGCAGGGCTCAAAATGGAAACCAAAAAGAGGCTATGAGCATTGCCCAGATGTAAAAGATGATGGAGTTTTTTTTTTTTTTTTTTTTTTTTTTTTTTTTTTTTTTTTTTTTTTTTTTTTTTTTTGTGGTGCCAGGGATCGAACTCAGGCCCTTGTGCTTGCAAGGCAAGCACTCTAATCACTGAGCTAAATCCCCAGCCCCAGGATGATGGAGTTTTAATGCTGGCCATGAAAATAGAAAAGAGAGCAGACATGGAATGAGTTTGAAGACACAATTGACAGGATCTGTTGGTGGGTTTGATGTGTGGCGGACTGTTGTATAGAGTGTGTCTATTTCCAAAATATTCTATCTGCTTCCTTCCCTGCTTTCTCTGAAATGTACTTATGATCACATATTCTAGCCTTTCTATCCCATCAATAATGACTCCTGAAATCTTCCTTTCCCTTGCAAGATTGTCTTAAATGTTCCCTTTCCTGGAAAGTCTGCTGTCAATCACAATGAACTCGGAGTCCTATGAGATTGGCTTCCTGCTGCCTCTCAGTGCAGGCAAATGTGACAGTGACACCCAGAGAGGTACCTCTGCTCTTTCTCCCCCTCACATTTGTAAGCATCTCATGCTGTAGCTGTATTTTGGTCACGCTACACAAAGATTGCATTACTTAGTATTCAATGAAAGCTTCCTGAAATTGATTTTTGTTTAAAGTAAGAATAAGGGTATTTATGACAAAAACTCAGACTCTGAATTTTGGAGGATGTTATGAATTTTTTAAATAACTCTTTTGAGCAAGCACCAGATAGGACAGGGATTGGTATATATTCGATTGATGGATCCGTTTTTAAATCCTTCTGTGAAGGGCCATGTTTAAGAGTCTCATAAGTAGTGCTGGTTTGAGTACTTCATCACGCCACCTTCCTTAATATTGCTTAATTATTTCACCTATATTAGCTCCACGACTAAAAAAAATATCCAATGAATTCTACCAAAATGCTTAGAATCGATAACCAACTTCAGCAATGAGCAGGATACAAAATCAACACAGAAAAATCAAGAGCATTTGTGTACACCAATAATGAACTTAATGAGAAGGAAACTAAGAGAACAATATCATTCGCAGTAGAATCAAGGAAAATTAAATACCTTAGAATTAATTTAACCAAGGAAGTGAAAGACCTCTACAAATAAAACTCTAATACTCTGAAAAAGGAGATTGAAAAGGATATTAGAAAATGGAAAGATGTCCCCTGATCCTGGACAGGCAGAGCCAATATTGTCAAAATGGCCAAACACTCAAAACTGTTATACAGATTCAATGCAGTCCCAATAAAAATACAACAGCATACTTCATGTATCTACAGAAAACAATCCTAAAATTCATATGGAACCAGAAGAGACACAGAATAACAGAAGCAATCTTAACCAATAAGAGCAAAGCAGGAGGCATCACAATACCTGACTTCGAGCTACACTAAAAGCAGCAGTGATAAAAACAGTGTGGTACTGAAACAAAAACAGGTATGTGGGTCAGTGGAATAGAACAGAGGACCCAGAAACATCCCCAGACACATTCATCTATTTGGTCTTTGACAAAGGGGTCAAAAGCATATGTGGGAGGAAAGAGAGGCTGTTCAACAAATGATCCTGGGAAAGCTGGGTATCTGTCTGCACAAGATTGAAACTGGACCGATATCTCTCACCACTCACTAAACTAAAATCAAAATGGATCAAAGATCTAAACATTAAAACAGAAACATTGAATCTACTGGAAAATAAAATGGGTAAAAGTCTTGAAGTCATAGGTGTAGGAGAGAATTTCCTAAACAGAACCAGAATTGCACAAGAGATAACAGCAAAAATCAACAAAATGGATTAAGTAAAATTAAAAAGCTTCTGTAAGCAAAGGAATCAATTAGAGTGAAGAGACAATCTAGGGAATGGGAAAAATATTTTTCCAGCTATTCCTCAGACAGAGGACTACTACTTGGAATATATGATGAACTCAAAAAACATCAACTGCCTGAAAGAAAAGACACGGTCAAGAAATTGGCAAGTGAAATAAACAAGTGCTTCTCGGAACAAGAAGTACAAATGGCCAACAAATATATGAAAAAGTGTTGAACATCTCTGACTATTAGAGGACCGCAAATTAAAACAACATTTATACTCCATCTTATACCATAAAGAATGACAATTATCAAGAAGTGAAAAAATAACACACACTGGGATGGCTGTGGTGAAAAAGGAACCCTCCTACACTGTTGGTGGGAATGTAAACTAGTACAGCTATTATGGAAATCAGTATGGAGACTCCTCAAAGAACTAAAATGAGAAATTCCATGTGACTCAGCTATGCCACTTCCATGTATCTTCCCCTAAGAGCTAAAGACATCACATCTCAGCAATACAGGAATACAAATATTTATAGCAGCACAATTCATAATAGCTAAATCCTAGAAGCAGCCCGTATATCCATCAATAGACAAGTGGATAAAGAAAATGTGGTATCTATACATAATGGAATACTATTCAACTATAAAGAAAGAGAAATTTGAGAAATTTGTAGGAAAATGGATGCATCTGGAAAATATAATGTTGAGTGAAATAAACCAGAAATATAAGCTTAAATACTGTACGCTGTCTCTCATTTGAGTAAAGCAAAGTACAAACAGACAGTACACAGAAGATGGGATGAAGGCGACAAGGAGGTAGATCACTTACAGATGGCAGGGGTCCTGGAGATGGAGGGCAAGAGGTGGAAGGAGAGGAAATAAGTAGAATAAAGATATGCCAGGTACAAGAACCTAACAACATCAGTGAATGTGAACATTATATATCATAAATATGAGAAAAGATTAATAATTAGAACAACAATGGTGAAAAGAAATTTAGAGGAGGGGGGAGGGAGGTGTGAGGGAAGGGGAAAGGGATTAAAAGAATCAAGCTGTATTATGTTCATGTGCCCAATACCCAAGATGATTGTAAACTACACATACTGCAAACATGTACTCATACAAACTATCAGCTCACCTACCATGAAGAACATTACTTTACAGAGAAAAGGGGCTCATCGCCAGCCCTGGCATTGAAGACTCTCCCCCTGAATCAGAAGCATTGTTTTGCTCACATTTCCCAAGTCAAAACAAATCCCATATGTATGCCTTAATTCAGCCAGATAGTGAAGTGTGATCTTACCATGTATCTCAGGGAGACTGCAGGGTATATTTGTGAAGTCTACCACAATTATTGTGTCAACCACAATTACTGAAGGGCATAGCCAGAAGCCTGGTGACTGGACCCTCCAGAAGGGAAGTTGTGCTTGAGCCTGTAGGAGGCTATTAAATTGCAGGATCTTGTGATAATAGTGGAGAGGGTGGTTTAGAACAGGGAAAAGGGAGAACAGAGACCAGACAGGAGATCTAATGTGTAGAAGAAGGCAGGTGCAAGAATATTTTTCCCAGAGGTCAAATGGATATTACTGGTGAAAACTTGGAATGTGACGATACAGACAAGAGTCAAGAATGCAACACAAATATATACATATGATAAAATGATACAGGACCAGGCACACGTGTAAAACCTGATGAAAGCTAAATAATGTCTGTGTATTATACCCATGTCAATTTCCTGTTCAAATATTTATGATAATTATGTTCAGTGTAACTTGGAGAAGTTTGAAAGAATTTGGGACCACCAGTACTATAAATGCCTTTTCTGTAAAAGCTTAAAATTATTTTAAAATAAAATTCAGAAAACTCAGATGCCCTCATATTTTAGATAATGTGTTTTAAATTGACTAACACTTTGCATTTACATTGTGCTTTATGTTTTTGCATAACTTTTACAGATATCTTTTTATACCTCCATTGGTATTTTTGTATATATGAAAAAGTATTCTGTTAATATATTAGAGACCTTATAAAAATAAAAATAAGTGAAAGGCAATAGAAGATGAGCTTTTAAAATCTACCTCCTCACTTTGGGCATCTGAAAATGATATGTCATGGAGGCATGTATTTATGAGGCAGTGGGAATGTTCACATATTATTATATGATAAGCCTAAAGTTGAAACATTACTTAGTTGACCTTAGCAACAGAATTTGGAGATAAAAAAGGCCCAATACACTTCTTTTTTGTCTGAAAATGTATGCTGGAAAAGAGTGTAGGTCTTAAAAATCTTTAAAACTTTTGTAGTGCTGAGAGTTTAGCCCATTAACGGAACCCTTGCCAAGGATGCACGGGCCCTCAGTTTGATTCCCAGTAGCACAGTCACACGCACACACACACACACACACACACACACATACACACACTTAACCTACATTTGAAATGGTTACTAACAATTGTCAATAATAGGTTGGAATTAATACTAATTCTCTTTATTTAAAAATTTTAATATTTTGTTTACTATGGCTGTTTTGATACTAATTTTGACTTTTTAAAAAATAATTCATTAAAATTGTATTTATCTTAATTATTGGGAATATGAGTGTGCCCTTAAACTTTCTGCTTGACATGAGTGCCTCATTTGCCTTATCCTTAGTACAAGGGTAGCGATGACTACATGTTCATCACTTAAAAATGAGAGAGAGTTGCTACCTACAGATAAAAATGTGTCGGTATCACCTTACTGGAAGTCTCAACCGGAAAGAATGCCGAACTTTACCGAAGGTCATCTAAGAACACTAACCAGGTATAGATCTTTCCTGCAAATGATACATTGGTTTTCCTTGAGGAATTTCACATACTTCTTATCTAGTTAATGATAGAGTTTTCTTTATGAAATAAGTGTGTGTCTCCATATACTACAACACTATCTTCAGTTGTTTTCAAAATAATTTGGTTTTGACCTTACTTTGGAAACCTGAGCTTTTTAAATTTAATTTTTTTTTCATTTTATGCTATTGAGCATCTGCTAATTCCTCAAGATATGCATTTAAGCCAATCATTTGCTTTTAGATTTATTGCAGAATTTCCAAAGTTGATCTATAGTAAATGAGTTGACAGAGTTTAAAAATTCATCTACATAAGAATATCCTATATTTGGACAAGAAAGTTTTGTTTTGTAGTATATTAATGTTCAGAAATTGCATTGTTTACAATTTTGTATAAAAGGGAAGATATACTCACTCTTCTACTTTTCTCAGCTTTCTTATTTTCTAACAGAGCTTTTTAAAAAATGTTGTAGCTAATTTTATTGGTACATTTTACATATACATAATGCTCACATTCATCATAGGGAATTTGTATCTGTGCATGATATATATTTTTGTTTTAATTTTTAAATTATATTTTAATGGTACATTCTAGATGTACATAGTGATAACGTTCATCCTAGGGGATTTGTACCTGTACATGACATATCTTGTTGCTTCTTTTTTTCCCATTCCTCTCCCCTCACCCCCTCCTACCTCCCTATTTACAAAGTTTTGTTTCCATTTTTGCCTTCCATTTCTTATTTCTCTTGTCCCTTGGTTCCTTTCCCCTCTCTTGTTCCCTTTCCCACTTGGACATTTTCTTCCCTTTCCCAATATAATACATTCCAGTCTTTATTTACACTTTCAGTTTCTCACACCAGAGAAACAATGTGGTATTTAAACACGTGTGTCCAATTTATTTCACTTAAGAGTATGGTCTCAAGATGCATCCATTTACCTAGGACTATCTCAAGCTTATCATTCCTTATGGCAGAGTAGTACTCCATTGTATAAAAAAACCACATTTTCTTTATCCATTCTGCTGTTGATGGGCATTCGGGCTGCTTCCAAGATTTAGCTACTACAAACTGTGCGTGCATGATGTATCTTAACTCTTCTTTTTTTCATCCTTCCTCTCCTTATTTACAAAAGTTTTGTTTCCATTTTTTTCCTTCCTTTCTCTTATTTTTTTTTCTCTTGCTTCCTTTCCTCTGCCCCTTCCCTAGTCCCCCTTTCCGTTTGAAACATTTTCTTTTTATATAATGGAGCTTTCTTGTTTTTACATGATAGGAGGACTTATTTTGAAATTTATAAAAGTTTAACTTTACAAAGACTTTATTTTTGGGAAAGAATGTATTTGGAAAAAATTCTTCAAATCTTTATCAGATTGCTATCCTATGGTAAACTCCATATTATTATTCTTGGATGAAAGAATATATCATTAATATCCTATTGCTTGATGTAATTGTTCACTATCACACTTATACTAAAGAATCTGATCTCTAGCCATTACCTACATCAATATTGGTCTTGGATCTACACTGTTTTTAAAATTTATGTCACCTATAAAGGCTACCTCACCATTAATCTGAGTGAGGATGAAACTAACTTCTGATAAAACTATGGGTTAGTATCCAGCCAAGCTCATTAAAGTGACAGGGTCAAAGAAAATATATAGCATTGTTCTTAAACTAATACCAAGATCACATGAATAGGAATGTAAAAGTTTCTATTTGCTTTGCATTTTAATAAGCTATTTCCTGTACATCACTATTTACCAAATTATACTGAAGCAAAAGAGACATCCAAAATCAGCTAAAAATTAAAGCTCAAAGCCATTTTAAGAATATTCTTGGAATTAAAATAGTTAACTTGCAGAAGAGGAAACAGAAATCTATCTCTGATACAGTGCAGAATGTTCATGGAGTAATCACACAGCACGGCAGGTACATTTTAAACTGCCTTCTTTTATGGGAAAATCTCAAGTAAGAATGATATTTTAGATGCATTGTGAGGAATTACATTGGATTAATAAACTTTTTCTTAAAAAATGTGTCAGTTATATATTTTATTTTTCTGGAGAATTTTTTTAAAATTATAGATTCACTTATTTAATATGGCTTAGATTTGCCTCTAAGACATAGTTGGAAATATTGAGGTCACCTCTAGAATTTTGATTCCATGAAAATAAGAAATTCAATTTCCAAGCTCTCTAAACTGAGCTATGACTAAAGCAACTCTAAAATAAGAAAACCCTAAACATCATCTTCTTTGAGAGTCTGCAATGGTAAAGGTCAGAGGATAACATATTCTATATAATGACTTTTAGTTAGTTAGGAAGCAATTCATTATTTGTTTTGAACGTTATGGCTTCAATTTTGAAATATATTTCTGGGTCTAAACATAATTTTAACTATATTTTTAAAACTCGGGTAAGACAAAAAAAAAATTCCATTAGCGCATACCGTTTTTTCCTTAGTGATATTATTCTTGTTCCTTAACTTGGAACATATGGGTGTTCCAGATTAGCTTTAAGTATTCAAAATTCTGTTTGCTTGCTGCCATTGGAGACACACATTACTCTACATTATGGGCAAAAATTATCTAAGTGCTATGAAAAGACACTGTTTAACTCTGCCTGAGATTCAGAGGATCCGAAGCTCCCATGAGAGATTTGACAAAGTGATGCCTTAATGAAAATGTTTGAGTTTTCCCCACACTTGAAAAATCTCAAGGGTTTTCTAGCACTGAGTGTCACTATTGCAACTAGCGGAGCACCGATCTCTTGATACTGTGCATGCGCTCATTACATTTACGTGGTTTCTTTTTTTCTGTTGATAATCTAGATTTAAATTGAACTTGTCATGAGTGAGTGCATGAGTCCTGATTCTGAATCACTTCAGCTCTCGTTGCTATAGTGACCAGCAGAAATCAGAAGGGAAGTGGAAAAAGAAGAATCTTCATTTCAATGGGTGCATCCATCTGCCACCACTTTAAGCAGTAGTTCTTTTTACTTCTTTACCTTAGAAGGTTAATGTAGCAAAGGGAATTACTTTGTTTGGCAGTTTCAGCTTTTATCGTCAGAACTTTTCAGGAAAAAACAAATTTGTGATTGACTCTAAGGTAATATCTATAATAATGTCAGAATTTCAGGGACAAGAAAAGATTATTTGTATAGTGTTTATAGTTTTCCCATTATCTTAATGAAGCGTTCTGGGTTTTTCATTGTTTTCATTACAGTTTTTGAAACAGTGCTTCTCAAATTTGCACACTAGGCAAAGGACACTTGGCAATGGCAGACATTTGGGGTTGTGACAAAAAGGAGGGCTGCTGTTGTTATCTAGTGAGTAGAACCAGGGACTCAGTATACTGCAATGCGTCATGAATTATCTGGCTCGGGGCTAAGAAGGCTGGGATGGAGAAGCACGGCTTTAATAAAGCAACTGTGCATCTTTAGAAATAAAACTACACTGTGGATCTTCTAGACTGCCAAATTGGCGAGTCTGAATAGGGATGGAATTCTAATTATTGGTGCAAGGTAGGTGGAAGAAAGATATTTACACATCTAACTAGGATATTACTCTGGTCATTCACAAATCATTAAAAGAAATAGTCTCTGTATACAATATTTGAGTGATTCTTAACACTTCCATCGATCCTGTTTCTACAACTTGGTTTTACAAACCTTTTACCACTTGTGCCTTTAAAAAACTGAAATATAAGACTGAAAAAGAGATAAGCGTTCAGTCTCAAGTATCTGACTGCTTTCGGGGAACACACCCTGAGTTTCTAGGAACGGGTATTGATGATTTAAAAAGAATCAAATCTGTTGAGTTTTAAGAACCCAATTTGAAGACTGAATTGCCTTTTCCTGGATAATACTGAACTTTGGAAAACTGAGTATTGGTTCATAAAAGGTTAATTTTTTCCTGCTTCAAGTTACTTAAAACCCCCAATTTCAGCATCTTTATATCGATGATAAATAAAAGAGAGAGTATGCATGATATATTAGCAAAGGGCCATGGTCAGATGCAATGGGTTTCATAAAGCAGTGACAATTACAAAAAAATAAGGAAAACACTCAGTGAGTAAAGTTCATTGCCGCAGTCTGTCTGTTCTCCCACCTTCCCTGGTCTCTGGAGTTTCCTCTTTGTGGATTATGGTGGATCAGGGATTCTTGACTGGAAACATCAGATGCTTTGTCTTGTGGAAGATGGAATTGAGATATATATATATATATATATATATATATATATATATATATATATATATATATATACACATATATATATATGTATATATATATATGTTAAACGTCCTGCTGTAGGACAAAAACAAGCATGAATGTTTCGAGCTGCAGTTGCTTGTGAGTGACTCCGGTCCAGATGTTCCCAGGAGAGGACAATTGGCTGGAGGCCACTTTGGGAAGGGGCCAGCCGAGTCCAGCACTCAGAGCAGCTGTGGGTTGTCTTCATCTCAGGGCTCCCGATGTCTGGCTGAGGCAGAGTCATGGAATATGTCCAGTGTTAGGGAGCCGAGGTCAAACCACCAAGAGACACCCAGAGTGTTGCATGTGGAAAACTTGGGTCCCGGCCTCACAGCCAGAGGCCAGGATCAGCCTGGACTTCACCACATCACCCTAATTCTATAGCAGGCTGACTGGGGTCATACAACACGGATCTGGGCTCTGTTTGCCTGCTTTGCCGACCAATGAGTATAGAGACGTGCCCTGAAGTGGACAATTTTTCCTTTCTTTGCTTTTTTCTTTTTTTTTCTTGATAGGTTGTTCCTGTTTTTATGTGAGTATGAACACTGTTTTTAGTTTGTTGTATTTATCTCTTTTTTTGACCTTGTATATGTTACTTCCTTCTTTCCCTTCTATCTTATTCACCAGTTTTCCAAAGCTGGGGTAATCTTCCTATATCCTTCAGCCTTGCTTCTAATCACTTTTGCTTCTATTTCCCTAATTTTCCCCCTTATCTCTTTTAATTATTTTTTTTTCCATGAGTGTAAAATTGCCCTATTAAAGGGATATTTACTATGTATAACTTTCTAGTTTGTTTTAGATTGTTATCTAACAAAATCTTGTTCCTATGGATAAAGGTGGCAAATTAATAGTTAAAAAAATTGAATAGAATAATCTTTAAATTCCTTACTCTTGGATTTCTCAAAGGCAATTGATATATTAGGCATTAGTTTTAAAGGCAAATGGTATAGAATCTCTTGTAAAATAATATTTTTGCCAAACCAATATCTATATACTCTTTACTGGCATTGATCCTTTGATCATCCTTTGGGGAACTGCTACCCTTATTTCTTCTCTGTGCATATATTATCTTTTATTATGGTTTGTGTCTAGATGTCTTCACCAAAGCCTCATGTGGTAAGAGGGGGCTGGATCTAGAGTGTGCAATGCTGGGATTAAAGGTGTGTGATTCCTAAATCAATCCACTGAATGGCTTAGCACCGCCCTAACCCTGGCAGCCTGGATAAGATACAAGGCACAGGGAGAAGCTGTTTAGGGCCCTTTTGCTTGCTCCACCTTTTTTGTTTCCCTTGCTTGCCTTGCTGCCTTCTGCCTGTCTGCCACGCCACCCTGCCTTGGATCCAGCCAATTGTGAACTGAAACCTGTACAAACTCTAAGCTAAATAAACGTTTCTTCCCCTAACTTTGGGTGTTGGGAATTTTGTCTCAGCAACAAGAGAAAAGTAACTAAGACATCACTGAACTTCGTTCCTTCTGGCTTTTCAAGATGCACACAGGAGCCAGATCTTGCCAAGAAGTGTCTCCTTACCCAAGGCATTTAATTCAGTGATGGAAAATGGAAACAAGACAAAACAGAGCCACATACTGAGAGTTTATTGAATATTAAATTCCACGTGGTGGCACAAACTGAATTCAAACTTCAGTCAGCACAGAGAAAAGAAAAAAGAGCTCAGAGATAGAGGAAGATCAACTCCGGCACACTTTGAACATCCAGATCCAACAGCACCCGAAGTCAAAAGCCTGTGGGTATTTTTGTTACAGGCCCCAGTGAATTTATCATTTCTGTTTAAGCCAATTTGATTTTATTTTCTGCTACTCATAATCAAAACTTCTGCAAATACAGTAGAAAACAAAAGAAATGTGAACTTGCTAAAAATCAGAAGACATCTGTGTCTTAGAAAATGACGTGCTTATTCCTTTTATCTTTTCTTTAATATGTAAACTTAATTTTAAAGAGATATTTCAACCAATTTAGCCAATTTGTTTCTCATCTGACATTCTTTTTTTCTCCTAATGGATGTGTTACATTTTGAAAGATTGAATCTGGTTCCACAGGGATCTTCTTTTCTTTGTTCTTAATATCACAGAATAGCCTTCTAATGAATAAAAGAAAAACGTCTTTCACTGTTATCCATTGTGTAGTGCAAACGATTGATTCACTGAACACTGATCGTGAAACCAGTCAGTGTTGTTGATTCAACAAAAGCATCAACTGCTATCAAGATGTCTTTTCAGCTCCGGAAGCTAACTTGAAAAACACTTGGAATAATCATGCCTGGAAGTGTTGAACATTGTTAAGTTTCTTTATCTTCCTTATTGAGTCACGATTTGAGAGATAAGAGAATAGAAATCATTCAGCCTAAAATATGACCCAGAACTATAAACCGTATTTAAAAACACAAAATCATTATATTTCTCGTTGAGAAAGGCAGCACCTTGGTCACTTACCTGACCTGCTCTTAGTTACGGATCTGTTGCAAAATAAAACGCATGTTAGAAATGGGGAAATTTGAGTGTCGAATATGATAGAATACTGCGAGATTTTTAACGTCTGAGTTATAGGGAAACCACAAATGATAGTTAGTAATAAAAGCTTGGAGCAATTTTCATTCAAATTAAATGTTATTATCTTTAAGCTGCTGACCCTCAAAGTTGCTGCATATTAGAATCACTTGGAAATTTTTTTTAAATACTGATAATTGAGGTGCATAATATGGGATACAACCTGTAACCAGAATACTTTAGAAACCTTCCAGGTGGTACTACTGTGCAAAGTTTGACGATTAGTGTTATAAGTCACTAATCCTATACACTTCCTGTTTATGCAAAGGTGGTGTTGCTAAAATCAGATTCTGAGTCAGTAAGCCTGGAGTTAAAGATTCTGCACTTCTTACTCTACAGATAAGGCTAATATTGCCAATATGGGTCCCATATTTCGAGATCAGGGACCTAAGGCATTGGTTGCAGTTTTGCAGTAAATGAGTAAAAGAGAATTTTCTAGAGGCCACCCAATGCCCATCTTCAGTTGAGTGAAAATCCCCTGTAGATATTTGTGGTAATGAAATTGTATCTGCAGAGCACATTGTGTTGTAATGCAGATTTGTCTGCCCACTGATGACACTAAACTACCTTTGTAAAGGACCTGCAGGAAAGCTAGGCGCTCCTGAGCCTGTAAATTTTCTGCTTCTGTTCAAATGGCTAAGGATTGAGCAAATGACTAGCTTTGCCCTTCATACCTTCATCTGCTCCTTGGGCACCTCCACTCTCTTGGTCTGCTGGCCAACCACCTCTTTGCAGGCCGTCACTGTGCATCTGGGACCTTTATTTTAATAAAAATGTAGTTCAGACTAAAAGAGTTCTCAACCTTTACTTCCACTAGCTGTAGTATAGCAAGAACCTCCTAATCAATTCCTGGTTGGCAGGCCTGTTAGTGTCAGAAACACTCGAGTCTCAGTTTTGGAAGTAGAAATGAAACCTCCTTTCCTTCACCTGTGTTCACTCTTCTACTGACAATTATTACTTCTCAAAACATTTATTTCTAAAATGAGGTATGGGTACAAATATATTGTAGTCCATGTATTAAGGGATTACTTTTAAGGAAGACTGCAATCCCTATGTTTCACAAAATCTGATACATGTTCTGTTTGGCCTATTTAAAGAATAATGTGTTAGCTTTCCCATTGCTGGGAAAATTACCTAACACTCGTGATTTAAAGAAGCGAGTTGACTTACAGTTTCAGGGGATTTGGTCCAAGGTCCGCTAGCTCCAAAACAGGAACATCATGGTAGAAGTCATGGTGCTTAGTTCTTGGCACCATGAGCAGGAGAACAGCGCCAGGGAACAGATACAGACCCCAAGGTCATGCCTCTATGACCCACCCAAACACACCCAGAGTTATGGTTTACTAATCCCCAAGGCACCTCTTAAGCCAACCTACTCGACTATTAATCTTAACCATTACAAACTGGCAACATAAAAAAAAAATATGAAAAAATTTTCTCAGCAGCAAAATCACTCTCAAGAAAATAGTTTTTTTCATGGGTGAACAATTTTAATAAGGTTGGATAGAGTGAAGAGAAGAACCTTTCAAGTGGCATGCTTGAGGAAAAACTAGAAGTTTGCTCCAGAGTTAAATAAAACACATTTATTTGACCGAGTGGGTATTTAAATTGATACCAAGGGCTAGTGAGCCAAGTTTTGATTACTGTGCCAGGAAAAAGGGAGAGAAATAGTATTACTAATAGAGTGACTTTCTTTGGGGCAGGTGGAGGTCAGTTATCTGAAGGGAATTTCAGTACGTTTCTTTAATGTGATGTGTAGTAATAATCATGTTCCTTGCCCCTTGATAGAGCCTTTAGTAATCCATCCATTTCTCATGAACATGGTGAAGTACTTATGTATCTAAATGGAGTACTTGAAAATCTAAGCGAAGTCATTATCGTTACTTTGCTCAAAACTTTCTGGTTGCTCTCCTTGCATGCAGAGTAGATGCTAATGCCTTTATAGAGATCCCCAAGATCCTACACGGTTCTTCTCTGACCTTGTCTCCTTTCTTTTCTTCACCCTACTTAGACCATAAATCTATGTTTCCTTCTGTGCAGCATTTGCTTCGGCTAAGTCCTCACTAGAACTCTCTTCTCTGAAACATCCACACTCCATCCTTTCCCGACTCAAAGCCTTAGCTCAATGCCACCTCCTCCACAGTTAGATTGAGTTGTGCTGCTCCCTCCCAGCCTTCCAACCCATTTATCCTGCTCCTATTTGCTCTTCCATACCACTTCTGTCAGTATGCTTCAGAATGTATTTATATATTAATTTTAGTCTCGTCCACCCCTCAAATGTCAGATCCATGAGGGCAATCATTTATGCCTAATTTTAAGTGATGAATTTCCAGCAACTAGAACACACTCACTGAAAAAAAAAAAATGAATGTATCAAAATGCCCAAGAAGACTTCCAAGCTGTCTGTAGGAAATTGGCCAAAGGCAAATTGTTAGACACTGCTTGTCATGGTGCTTTGCACCAGTGACTAGTAAATTTCATAGAGGACATTGGTTTCAGCTATTCATCTGCTAATCTTTGTTTTCAGTATCTTTGAAGTAATTATCATTCCTCCATTAGAAATCGTTTCTGCTCACCAGAGCAGCCAGTGATCTATTTGACCACCATGTAGCCAGTCTTTTTTTTCATATTGAGATTGAGTTATTCATCCTAAATTGTCTATTTTTAACCCTAACTTCTAATATTTGATGTTGAATGCATATAAAGATCTGAGCTAATGTTTATTGCATGGTAGCTCTTTAGGGAGTTAAAATAGTTTTTTTGTTGTTGTTGTTTCCTGTTGTTAATCATCCAAGTTAACTCATCACAGTACTAGTTATTATTCTAAGAATTTTATTTTCCTTCCCAAGATATCCCTTGTTCCTGGGTGGGAAGAACCAATATAGTGAAAATGGCCATACTCCCAAAACTGTTACACAGATTTAATGCAATCCCAATTAAATTACCAGTAGCATACCTCACAGAATTAGAGAAGACAACCCTAAAATTCATTTGGAACCAAAAGAAACCTAGAATAGCAAAAGCAACTCTGGGCAACAAAAGCAAAGCAGGGGCCATCACAATCCCTGACTTAAAACTATATTACAAAGCTACTGTAATAAAAACAGCATGGTACTGGCACAAAAACAGACCCCAGCACCAATGGAACAGATTAGAAGATGCAGAAACAGGTCCAGACACTCTCAGTCACCTTATCTTTGACAAACAAGCCAAACACCCTCACTGGAAGAATGACAGCCTCTTTAATAAATGGTGCTGGAACAACTGGCTCTCCAAATGTTGAAGGTTAAAACTAGACCTGTGTCTTTCCCCATGCACTAAGCTAAAATCAAAGTGGATCAAAGCTCTAAATATTAAAACAGAAACACTAAATCTATTGGAAGATAGAATAGGTCAAACTCTTGAAGACATAGGTGTAGGCAAGGATTTTATGAACAAATCCCCAGTTGCCCAGGAAATATCACAAAGAATCAACAACTGGGACCTGATCTTATTAAAAAGCTTTTGAACAGCAAAAGAAACTACCAACAAAGTGAAGAGAAAACCCACAGAGTGGGAAAAAATTTTTGCCGGCTATTCCTCTGACAAAAGACTAACATCTCGAATATATAAAGAACTCAAAAAAATCAGACCCCCCCAAATTTAAAGACCCAATCCAAAAGTGGGCAGCGGAAATGAATAGACATTTCTCAGATGAGGAAGTAGAAACAGCAGATAGACATATGAAGAAATGTTCAACATCACTGGTCATTCGAGAGATGCAAATTAAAACAACTCTGAGATTCCACTTCACTCCACAAAGAATGGCTATTATCAACAAATCAGCCAATAACAAATGTTGGAGGGGCTGTGGAGAAAAAGGAACCCTTCTCCACTGTTGGTGGGAATGTAGACTGGTACAACCGCTATGGAAATCAGTGTGGAGATTCCTCAGGGAGCTAGGACCAGAGATTCCATTTGACCCAGCTATTCCCCTTCTTGTTATCTTCCCAAAAGAATTAAAAGCATCATACCGCAGCAATATATGCACACCCATGTTTATAGCAGCACAGTTTGTAATAGCTAAATCTTGGAAACAGCCCAAATGCCCATCAAGAGCAGACTGGATAAAGAAAATGTGTTTTTTTTTTAATACAATGGAGTATTACTGTGCCATAAAGAATGATAAGCTTGAGATATTCCTAGGTAAATGGATGCATCTTGAGACCATACTCTTAAGTGAAATAAATCGGACACACATGTTTAAATACCACATTGTTTCTCTGGTGTGAGAAACTGAAAGTGTAAATAAAGACTAAAATGTATTATATTGGGAAAGAGAAGAAAATGTCCAAATGGGAAAGGGAACAGGGGAAGGGGAAAGAAACAGAGGGACAAGAGAAATAAGAAATGGAAGGAAAAAATGGAAACAAAGCTTTTGTAAATAGGGAGGGAGGAGGGGGCGAGGGGAGGGGAATGGGAAAAAAAGAAGCAACAAGGTATATCATGTACAGGTACAAATCCCCTTGATGAATGTTATCAATATGTACATCGAAAATGTACCATTAAAATTTTTAAAAAAAAGAATTTTATTTTCCTTCCCATTGCAATCATTTCTTTGTTGAACCTTGTCTTTCAAGGTAGGAGTGGAGAGTGGTCGGAGACACAGGGAGTCAGACATCTGAGCTGTCACTTAGTAGCTGTGAACCTGGGTTAACGTCTTTAAATAGCTGCGGCTTTATATGTAAAATGTGTCATGTTAGTAAGAGGTATCGGTGGGGGGAATGAGGCAATGTGTTTATTGTGCTTTAGCATGAGCTTTCAGAAATATGAGCCAGTGGTTATCAAGCCCTCCCTGCCAAACACAGTCTGCGTTTTGTAAAACTAGAGCAGGACTTTCTCTGTGTCCTGGAAATTACAGTTTTACCAGTGCAGCCTTAGACAAAACCAGGGTTTTTGGCAGCTACCTAGATCATTTGTCTCATTCTTATTCCTTTCAGAATTAGCGACACTAGTAATATAAGTAGCATGATCTCAGCGAAGCATTACAAACACACAAAAAACTAGGAAAGCACATAGAAAGTTTAAAAAGAATGAAATTTAAAAAGGTAATTACATAGCTGAGTATGGTGGCACACAACGATAAGCCTACCACTCTGGGAGGCTGACAGGAGATCCTTAATTTGAGCACAGCTGGGTAACTTAGCAACTTAGCCAGATCCTGTTTCAAAAATAAAAAATAAAAAATTGTAAGTCTTGGGATTGTAACTCAGTGCAAAGGCCCAAATCCCCAGCAGCACAAAAACGAAACCAAAAAAGTCAGCCCCTGACTAAGGAGAACACATGTTAAGAAAATAGTGTACTGGGAAAACATGCGCTTATATATTCATTCATTCTTTTCAACAAGTATTTAGCATCCATTAGATTCCAGCACTATGTTAGGTACAAAGATCTTTGCTTACTTCCCTCACTGTTACATTCTCAACATTGGTAAGTCCACAAAGAATTAAATTCAGTTAAATGTAAATACATTTTTCTTCATAAACCTAGATAGCAGAATGAAATCAAGTATGGTCTTGTTTGTTTAAATTTGGACTATGCAATTTGAAATCATATAGGAAGAAAATATTAATAAAGTCAGACTATAATTTTAAAGTGAAATAATGAAGATGTACATTGTCTTATAAATTCCCAGAATCGCAAAGGCTCTGTGCCAAGTGCCTCCTGGAGGTCTGAGGCTGAAGCCACGAGAAAAAGCACCACTTACAAGGAAAAGCACAAACCCAGCCAGCTTCCAGGAGCATTTCATTGGGAATATGTGTGCTTTAAACTGTGGAAGAATGAGGAAATGCATCTTATTCACAAAATGAGTCTGTCTTGGTAAGATTATCAATCCCATTACCACCAAAATTGTTCTTAAAATATGGGATTTACGACAGCAACAAAATACCCAGCAAGGTATCAGTAAGACTTCAAAGGATGACTTACAGTGAAGACTTCAAAGCAATTGATGGCAGGGCCATGAGGCCATAATGTGAACCACGTGGGAGCCAGGAACTGCCAACATAGAACGGTCATAGCTGCGGGAGTGATGTCGTGCAAGCATTTGACAACCAGGAGAAATAAATCCATAGAGAGACACTTTCATTTGGATCAGTCTGGAACAACAAAAGGAAGTTTGTGGATTTAACTAGAGTCTGAGTACTATATGAGATTCTCCCAGGAAAATTTTTCCCTTTAATTTAGATAATTTGATGGTGAACATGCAGCAGGAAAAGAATACAGGCACAGCCACATGCAGGATGATACAATTAAAATATAAGTTTTATATATGGGGCGAAAATATATACACACTTCAGGAAAGAAAATAGTATGATATTTTTTCAACAGATGATGTTACCCTCGTATGGGGGATGCTAGAGGATGTTATATATCACAGAAAACCCTCCACACTGCCTGCCTTAGAGAAGAAATTGAAAATGCATGTGCAGCCATCTCAGTGGCCAAGGTTACCTGGGCAGCAGATCACCATCCTAATAAATGTCTGAAAGCTAATGGCCACCGCTTTGAGCACCTCTTATAAACATATGCATATATATTTGATATAAGATGAAAATTTCCACCCAGTGATTTCAAGGAGGGAGGACATCGTTTGATTCCAAACCAGTGAGAAGCCAAAGCATGGAAAGCCATTCCAAAAAAGGACTTTATTTTTGAGAATATAAATGTCATGTACTCTCTCACATTTTCTGCCCTAAGCATAGCAGATATACTTTGTATCAGAATCATAAATTTAGCTCCATGGTGGGCAGGGCCAAAAATCAATAGGTACATTTCAGAAAACAGAGAATCTTTAGAAACAAGTTGGAAGGTTGGTGGAGCGTGTTTTATGTTGCTTTTATTTTAACTTAATATTCAAATGAACAGAATGTAAAAACCTAAGATCTATGTGTTCATTTATTTTTAGATAAGAAGGAACTGGCCAGAGATTCCTTGTATATAAGAACAAGCAGAGTGCATAGACCCAGGCACCAAATTTCTTGCATAGTTGTCTCACCAGTAACACTGGGACAGCAATTATACTTACTTCACACAGTTGTAAAATTACATTTGTCCATGCGTAGATCTCAGAACAATGCCCAATATGTAATAAGCATTCTGCATAGTAGAAAAGTCCTCACAGTAACAGGTGTGAGTGTGGTCCATGAAAGAGACAATGAAAATCATCAGACACAGGACAGCATCAGCTGAAGACAGTGAAGCCCAGCCTGAAGAGCTACCGCATAAGATCAGGCACCCTAGCAAACATGTTCATGCTGCCTTCTCAAAACTTGTCAAATGGCATGCCCAGAAATGTCCCCAGTTCAGGGAAGGGTCTTGCTAATGGTGCTGTCCTTGCCTCCTTTCAGTAAATGGGAATTATTTTCCATGTCGTTTCTCTCTGCCAAGACCTGCTTTCCATCTCTTCTCATAATAGACACTAACTTGCCTCTTTCAGATCTCAGCATTTCTGTGGAACTATTTACCTGCTCAGGTCAGTTCCGCTTGCAGTTTCCAGAGAAGGTGTTTGATGAAGTCTCTCTTGGGGCGATGTTTGACCCTAGAAGGAGAAAACTTGAACAGAACATGGTGGTGCACACCTGTAATCCCAGCACTCTTGGAGGCAGAGACAGGAAGTTTACAACTTCAAGCCCAGCCTGGGCAATTTAGGAATTTAGTAAGACTGTCTCAACATCTAAGAAGGTCTAAGAATAGAGCTGAGTGGAAAGGCCTGTGACGAAACTCAGTATTACAAGAAAAGTGGATAAGGGTATCGACAAAGGCTGCCTGTTCACCAAGTGAGTGAACCATTTAGTGTGCAGTAGCACCCGCTTAGGTTCTGGGTGTAGAAAATATTCTGGAATGCCAAACACCATCTCTTAGCTTCAATAAGGATTCAGTAAGAATTAAGCAACTACTGTGTTTCTTCCTACTTCTACTTATTTGCAAGTTTTTCATTTCCTGTTTTCTGCTCCCAACTTCCTGAGAGGCAGTTATGGTGCGAAGTAGGAGATTATTTCTAGCAGCAGCTCTTTCCATCTGTATATCTGACTTTCAGACCAAGGTTCAGGAATATTTTCCAACAGACATTTGGGAGGAAGCTTGCTAAATTTTTTTGTTTGGTTTGGTTTCATTGGTTCTGTCTCTGTAACTATTTGTGTGTCTCTGGCTTATGACCCTTTTGAAATTTCTCACAGTGGCATTAATATGAGTGTAAGGCATAGTGTTTAAAATAAATGGGAAGTGGTAGAGAGCTCAACCTGCTTGTGCAATCTATTAGGCATGTAATTTTTTTTCAAGTTTTATCGATGATCAGTTGAAAATTATGTTCTCATTATAGTACAACGTTATAGCCATCCCTACTCTTTCCCTTAAAATCTTTGAGTAGGAAAATCTTAGTTTAAAAATAGTCTAAATGCATATAGCCGAACAGAACTCAATATTAACTTATAGCTATTTAATTCTAATAGGATACCTTTTTGTTCCAACACTCATTTGAACTTCAAAATAATAGTAAAATATGCCAAGTCAAAGAATGATTTTTTTTCTCTTTCCTCTTTTAAACAGTCATCCTGGTTTTCAAACATGAGATACAAGTCATCAATTTCACTGTGACTTAGCTATTTATTTATACAGTTTTACTGCTGTGGACACAGCACAGCTGAGGTTTGAGTTTGCTGGAATATTGTTATCCACATAATTCATTTTCTGCTGCTTCAACAAGGTGTTTAGATTTGTGGGAGCTCCCATTTGAGGTTGAAATTGAATTGAAAATTCATGTGAAGGCTGTACAGATGAGGCAAGTCTGACTATCAGAGAAATGTCCATTAAATTTACTCTCTAGTCCGGCATAAAAACCTGCTCCTAAAACCTTGAAAATAGCTCCCATTATCATATCGATTGGAGTCAACAAATATAATTCAAATCTAAGGTGAGTATAAGTTTATTCCTAGATATTTATGATAAATTTCTAATATACCTTACATGTTGTTTGCTTTAATATAATTTATTAAATTTACCATAATGATTTATTGTTTCTTTACGGATAACCCTCACTTATTGAAGATGCTATTGACTGAGAAGAAATGAACAGTTCCCTATTAATTTGTAATTCATCCTTCAGATCATAAAGTAAAGGCTACATCAGTCATAAATTAATTTAGAAGCAGGTCTCACGTCGCAGGTAGGAATAAGGTAGTGACAGTTGTTTGCTCCTGGGCTACCACAGCATCTGACAATGGAAAATTCTTGAGTAGAAGAAAATTCCCTTCTTCCTCACATAGCTGCCTTTTACTTAGAGAAATTGGAAGAAATTTGCTAGAACCTGGAGAAGGAAAGAAACTCTCACAATCTGTTGACAGGCCAAAGAGCTCATTCTTTAGCTGATCTTTAGACTGTAAATAATATTCCAATATTACAAACACAGTTATATGGTTTTTTTTTCCTTTCAGAAGATATCAATAAGCCAAGGATCTTAAAAAAGGAATTTTTAGCTATTCATTGAAAAGTTTTCCATAGACTGTAATGGTGAACTCAAAATGACCCCTTCTTCCATGTTTAGAAAAAGTGGAAGATGTAGAGGGAAGCTAAGAAGGGCTCCCCCTTCCCAGTTTCTGCTGTAAGGGCAGCAGTGGACAAAGACTGTGGTATTTCTTGTGCTTGGAATAAATGTTGCTCATTTGAATCAGTTACTGCATCCAAGACTCTCATATAAAGTGCACAGAGCAACAACAAAGATCAGGAGGGAAAGCTATAAAATTGGCTTACCAGAAGTGGTAAAGATGAAAGAGACACAGGCTGTGATGCTAAGTATGTCAGTGTTCACTACAGGAACACATATAATATAATATAATATAAAATAAATGTGTATGTATTATATATAAGGACTTACAATGTAGGCTTACAGTGGTGCCTGTAGAGTCAGGTGTGGAACAGTGCAAAAGGGTTGTCTATGCACTGGAGATACGAAGGATCCTGTCAAAAATCAAAGACTTGGAGCTCCCTGTAGAGTCCCATGAGGGTTCCTATCAGGAAGCTGAAGGATCTGCACTGGAAGGCTACAGAAAGTCTGAGATGGAAGGCAGAAGAGTCTGTCCTGGAGGGCTGGAGACTGACATCCAAAGCCACTGGTGAAGTCTGGAGCTCCTCAATAAGGAGCCAAAGTGAGATTTCCACTTCTTTCCCTTTTTATTCCATGTAGGCTACAAGCCTATTGGTTGAGGGCACCCACACCAAAAGTGAGACTTCCTTTTTCAGTAAATCCATCATCTATTCCCCAAACTATGCTAAACCAATCGGATAAGTGTTACTTATTCAAGTTGACACCACAATTAACTATCACAGTAATCAAGAACATACATACCAGAGTTGGCGTACTTAAGGGAGGTCTCACCCCAAAGAGCATTTTAGGAAGGTGGGAATAAATTCATGATTAAGAAACACTAACCAAGATTAAGGAATGAGAAAAAGCAACGAATTACTTGTAGTAGAGCAAATTGTTTAAAAAGCACGGATTCCTGGAGTTTGACCTGGATTTGATTCTTCAGTTTACTTCTTATTCTCAGATCTCTCTCTCTCTCTTTTTTTTTAAATTATAGTTACACTATTTTTATTTACTTTTCATTTTTAACATATATTTTGTTAGGGCATATTTGTTTGTTTGTTTTTGGTGCTGGGAACCGAACTCAGGGCCTTGTGCTTGTGAGACAAGCACTCTAATCACTGAGCTAAATCCCCAGCCCCCAGGGCATATTAATTACAAAACATATTTGAATTCATTGTGGCATTTTTATACATGCACGTAACACACCTTGATTATATTACACTGGGGTGGTGAGCAAAATCTTTCATCTCTTTCTGCTTCACTTGCTTCATTCTAGCATAGAGACAAAAATAGTATCTACCACATGGAATTGTTATGTTATGTAAAGTGCTGGTGAGCGAATCTGGCTTTCTACATTATAAGTGAAAGAAACCTCAAAACTTTCATGGGGAAAATTTGTCTTCTTATGTAGTTCTACTAAATATTTCCCAACTAGAAACAGTTACTATATCCAGGTAACCAAGAAGGGTCTCATATTCATTTCTAAGCCAATCAGTGTTGTCAAAGAAGCAGAATTACACTGATTTACAGATTAAAATTATCAAGTTTGAATGCTGATTCTGGCTGCCTTTTGAATAAAGTGTTGATACTATGCACAATACTTGAATGTTAATGTAATTAACAGAAGAAGAGTAGGAGTTGTTACTTTTGGAAAAGAATTTTAAGAGTTTCAAAACTGTATTTAAATTTCTTCTTTGGGTCTTTGCTTCTATCATGGTTATACTTTATTACGGGGAGTGCAAATAGTATTTAAACATGAAAGCAAGAAAGCCCAAATAAATGAATACCTATTATGGTCACTAGACCAGAAAAAGAAAGAGGCAGAATTTGTTTGAATGCTAATTTGCAAAAGGATGTTTGCTTCTAAATGCAAATTGCATCTTTTAAAAAATCACGTAGCTGACTTACCTCATTTCTAGAAGCTTTTGATTGATAGAAACCGAGGCATCTAACCCTCATTCTTTAATCCCATGACCTCTGTTGGTTCCCCAAGGCCCCTTTATTTATTTATTTTTTTTCTAGTATGACTCATTTATTAGTGACCAAGCTTGTATGTATCAGATACTATACTGAATGTATTACATGAGTTGTTTTTCTTTTTTTAATTTTATTTTATTTTAATGGTACATTTTAGATGTACATAGTGATAACATTCATCATAGGGGATTTGTACCTGTACATGATATATCTTGTTCCTTCTTTTTTCTCATTCCTTTCCCCTCCCTTCACCCCCTCCTCTCTCCTTATTTACAAAAGCTTTGTTTCCACTTTTTCCTTCCATTTCTTATTTCTTTTGTCCCTCTATTCCTCCCCTCCCCATTCCCTTTCCCATTTTGACAATTTCTTCCCTTTCCCAATATAATACATTTTAGTCTGTATTTACACTTTCAGTTTCTCACACCAGAGAAACAATGCAGTATTTAAACATATGTGTCCGATTCATTTCACTTAAGAGTATGGTCTCAAGATGCATCCATTTTCCTAGAAATATCTCAAGCTTATCATTCTTTATTAAGGCCCCTTTGTTTAGTCGACACTCAGATTACAGCAGTCTTTTTGCTTACTTAATCCAGTTGACTTTTGAATTCTCTGTTAGCAGACATACATCTTTGTGAAATGAAGTACTTCTACATTAAATAAAAGAGTAGAGTGATCACTGGACTCAGTCAATTCTGAAGTCTCGAGCAAGTTTCTGATTAGATTTGCTCTTTTTATTTGAAAAGAATTTTTGACACACAATCCACAGCCATTGGCGAGTGGTCTTTACCCTGAGCGCCTAGGTATTCTATTTCACAAGTGCCTCCATGTTGCCTTGGATCCTGTCCTAGGACCTCCCAGAATGAGGAGCAACTGGAAGGCAAAACCCAGAGCTATGCTACAGCCTAGTCAGCTCCATATCTCATCAGTTCTTAACCATCCTACCTCTCTGGTTGCTCAGTCCATTCACTCCATGGGGCAATGCTCGCCTCACACTGCTAAAGCTTCTGGTTCTGAAGAAACACAAGAAATCTTAATTTCTATATCAAAATTATAAATACTTTAAAGTTGGACACAAATTAAAATATTAAATTATTTGAATACTCTTTTCCCTTTCCCAATATAACACATTTTAGTCTTTATTTACACTTGCAGTTTCTCACACCAGAGAAATAATGTGGTATTTAAACACATTGATTTATTTCACTTAAGGAAGTATTCAAATGGGAAAGGGAACAGGGAGGGGGGAGGGGAAAGGAACAGAGGGATAAGAGAAATAAGAAATGGAAGGGAAAAATGGAAACAAAGCTTTTGTAAATAAGGGGGGTGGTGAAGGGAGGGAGGGGAATGGGAAAAAAAAGAAGCAACAAGATATATCATTTACAGGTACAAATCTCCAATGATGAAAGTTATCACTATGTACATCTAAAATGTACCATTAAAATAAAATTTTAAAAAAATATTAAATTATTTAAAAAGAAAGAGACTAGATTTGAAGAGAACAGTTTCAGTGGCAGGAGGCAAAGACAAATATTCCAAGTTCAGAGAAGAAAACACAAAGGTAGGAAGACCTCTGTTTTTATGTGGAGTTGAGATTTTTAAACTGCTGTTCCCAGGCCAGCTTAGGGCAACTTGGTCTGTTTGATTGGCTCAAGGCTTGCTCTACACATCATTTTAAAATAATAATATATCTTTAGTTTATGGATAATCCATGATATTTTTTAGTAATTAATTTTTTTTTCAGGGTAGAGCACTTATTTTATTTTTTTATTATGATGATTATTTTTTTTTTTACCAAGTACATTGTACACATAAGATCACATTCATCATGGGTATTTTGTACCTGTACATGATGTATCTTGGTTCCCCCCTTCCCCGTCCCTCCCTTTCGCTGCTCCACCCTTCCCTATTTACAGCAAGTTTATTTATATTTTTCCATTTTTTTCCCTTTCCCCTTTCTTTCCTTTTTCCCTTCCTTCTTTTGCCTCTTCTCCCTTTCTGGTTCTCTTCTCTTTTGAATATTATTTTTCTTTTACATAGTATCTATTATAAATATATGAAAAAGTATTCAACATCACTGGTCATTCGAGAGATGCAAATCAAAACAACGCTAAGATTCCATAGTAATTCATTTTAGACAAACATTTGAGTTGCTTATAAGTTTTTCTGTTGCAAATAATCTTGAAGAGTATCTCATACGTAAATAGTTCCTGCGTGTCTCTGAATTTTGGAAGAAGGGACCAGATAAAATATAACCTGTGGAATGGCTAGTTAAAAGGGAAAGGGACAGTTTCCTGTTGGGCTGTCTATTACCAGTTTGTCTCTTATAAACATGGTGCGATTTACACTCACACTACCTTTGTGACTGCCCACTTATTTTAAATTTTTGACACTGGATTGATATTTATATTTTAAGCAGCACAAAAAATTCTTGGAGATTTTTAATATTTTGTTTTATTATAATTAGCATTAAATTTTATGTTGTTCAAATGCCTTATAGTTTGGATGTGGACCAGCTTGAGAAATTTATACATTTTTTTTGTTTGTTTGATTCAATTCTCCCTAGGTCATAAGTAAAGAAAGAGGCTTATTCAAAAAAATTCAAGAAATTTGTATATGTATTCTTGTACTTATTTTTCCACCTCCAGACCCTGGGCAAAATATGGCCGGAAATGAAATCCTGTTGATGGATTCCTACAGAGTTGAGTCTGACCAGAGTTCTCATTCAAGGAGGGTGAGATGTAGGCTGAGATCTTAGAATATCATGCAAATAAGGCAAATTTCATGCCACTTCAACCAGTGTCTATCTGGTTCCAGGTCTTAAACATTTTGTAGTGGTCCCTCTTTATATCCCTCTTTGTAAAAGTATGAGTAACCCGAGTAGTCCATCTTTCACAATGATTTTCCATTAGAATTTGTGTCGTGCCACTCATTGGCTTATCTTCTAAAAAGGAGTTTAGTTCTAATGACAAGGGGCTCAACTGATTGAAAATACAATTTTCAAAAGTTTAATTATTTTCTGCTCATGTTGTACTAACTTGTATTTTTGTAGTAGTTTCCGAATGTATCACAATGAGTGAGAACCAAGATGATGGCCCCTTAAATGGGGCTTAAAATGTAAGTGTACTATTATAGGACTTAGCATAGAGTTCCACCCAAAAAAATCCAATATTTCTTTGTAGTGTAACAGGCTACAAAGAGCCTGTTGCATTTTGTTCTCTTTCTTCCAAGAGGAAATAATCATGGAAATCTGTGGAAAAGTCCTTTGTAGTGTTGACAATTATGCTCTCATTTTTTTCTTTTAATGTCGCAGAGCAAAGTAGTTACGTGGACAACTTTAAGTTTCTTTTAAATACAAATCATTTATTACCTCCCAAATAGTTGTTGAAACCCTAGACCGGTGGTGGAGAACATACGGCATGCCTGCTTTTCTTTTAAGACAAAAGATATTAATGTATGAGTTATTTTTTCTAAACGAAAACCTCAGTATTCAGGTCTAATTGCGGTGTTACCACTTTGTGGTGAGTAAGTGAGTTTTGGGTTGCGGTTTAGCAGTCAGGCTCCGAAAGGTTCACCATCACTGCCCTAGATATGTCACATGCAGTTTCAGGTTCTGGTGATACGACAATGAACAAAAATATTCATGATGGATTGAGAAAGGCGGTGCAAGAATGAGTGGTAGTAGGTAGTACTACTGAAGAAAATAAAACAAATTAAGAGAGGGTAGTACGGAACGGGAGCGAGGAGGCTGCTATTTTATAAAGAATAATGATGGAAAATGTCTCTGATGAAGGGACATTCTCATCTCCAGTTTGCTATTCACTGGAGAATAGACACAGGGCGAGCACGGGAGTCTGAGTTGTGCATAGCATCCCTGCCCTGCTCACCTGCGATTGGTATGCACGGGTGGGTAACTTCCACGACAGAACTTCCCTTCAAAGCAACAGAGATAGAAGGAGGAAAGTACAACCAGATGTACTTGATGCACGACACTACTTCTATGTGCCATTTCTTGTCTGATATACATATAACCCTTTTCCTGCATTCAATGGTGCTGCGGAACTAAAGCCCTTGAAAATGTTACCCTTTATCTAAACCTCATCCTCCTGAAAAATAGCGAAGATCAAAAAAATCTCTCCAGTCTTTTGTGTGAAGAGAAATGGCTTACTCCAAAGAATCACCTGTTCCCACCCAACTTTTATAACATTTGCAGAAGCTTTCTCCTTTGTTTGCCTCAAAACCAGAAATAGACACTCCCCATTCTCATGAGTGATTAGATTGTTTACCTCCCTTGAGCAGTCTCAACAAAATGCCCCTAAACTTGACTCAACTGAAGTTTAGTCAGGCTTCTCCTTCCCGCAGGCCCTTGAACAATGACCCACCCATCTCTGAGCAAATTCTGCAACCTGAACCCAGAAAAAGCAGCAGTTAACAGTCTCTCCCAAGAGCTGACTGATCTCAGGGGAAAACATTCCCTGATGAATAATCCAAAGACACCACGAGTTCATTTCCATTCCCCCACAGCCAGTTTGTCTGACCTTGTTTACTCGTCCCTTAAAGGGGAGGGGGTTTGCTTGTCCTTTGAGACACTTACAGACCTTTCAATTGGATCTTCTTTTTATTGTACTCCTCCTCCTTACATTGCAATAGCCTTTTAAAATCCAGTTTCTTGGGCTGGGGATTTAGCTCAGTGATTAGAGTGCTTGCCTTGCAAGTACAAGGCCCTGAGTTCAATCCCCGGCACCACAAAACAAAACAAAAAAAAAAAAAAAAAAAAAAGAAGTCCAGTTTCTTCTTCTCTAAATCTATGTTTATGGACTAGTAGACGATTGTTACAAATATTCATTCATATGTATTCAACAGATATGGACTAGGTCTGCCTACATTGTGACTTGGGGGTGAAGGGCCTAGTGAACAAAACAAAACTCCTTTCCTATTAGAGCTCTCTTTCTATTTTGAAGAGCAAATAAATACATAAGTGAACTATTTAATAGGTCAGGTGGTGCGTCATGCTGAGGAGAAAATTAAATCTAGCAAGAGAGAGCTGGCTGGTATTGTATTGAGGTTACATTTTCAGATACAGTGGTCAGGAACACATGTAGGGTATTTTCCCATTTCAGGGCTGATGGAAAGGAGAGACGGCAAGTCTCCAGTCCTGAAGTCTACACGTGCTGATCACGGAGGCTTCCGAAGGCAAGTGATGCTTAAGCGCGAGTAAGAACCTGTGCGAACCATAACCAGGATGGTAAAATGGATCTTTAAAAACTAGGATTTAAAAAAAAAAATGTTTTCTCATGTAAAGAGTGTAAACTGTCCCACCCACATCCTCCACATCATGATGTCAAGAAAGATTTAACACTAGCTGCCCTCTGAGCCGACTCGGCTGAACCTCCAAGTAGATACTTCCTGCCTTTCCCTTCACCCCACTGTAAGCTGAAGCTCTTCTGTGCAGTGTATGAGGGCAGAAGGGAGGTAGACTAGCTGCCCTCTCAAATTGGCCAAATTGTAAATAAACTCTTTTTGTTTTCTTTTCATGAGGTTTTCTTGTACTTTTGGTTGTATGAACAGACCTAGTAACCCAAACAGCCAGGGCTGGACTAAGGCCCGACCAAGCCCAGGCTAGGAATAAAATAATTTGTACAAACTTATATTTCATTGCTTGTTTTCAAACAAGATCTTGGAAGCTAGTGGCGTTAAGTACTCAGACTTCCAAGTAGGAATTTCATGGGGGAGGTTCTCCAATTGTTAAGGCTAAATCCTCCCCAACTTACCCGGCACAAGGGTGAGCGGCGCCCAAGAACGACAAGAGACCAGGTTCGATGTAAAAAACAACAAGCTATGTTTAGACAGAGCTCTGGGCCAGTACGTGCCCCTCTTAGGAGGCAGAGGTAATGGCCCTGAACAATAGGAGTGTGGGGTTTTTATGGGGTAGGGGACAGGCGCGGGAAGGGGAGGGGGCGCGCGGGAAAGGAAAGTGTGGCGGCACATGATTGGTTTATTCAAACTTGAGCAGCCCTTCCTGGCGGGCTTCTTCCTGGAGCCTTGGGGGTGCTGTAAGTTGGAGGTTTTTCTCTTGGAACAAAGAACTTCCCGGCACAGGGTTATAAACAGGGTCATAAAGTGACCACACAAAGAACTTCCCATTGCAGGGTCATAAAGTGACCACACAAAGAACTTCTCATTTAGTACAAGTTTATCAGTGTGTTGTGTCTTTTCACAATTTACATATCCAAGGAAAGTTCCCATCCCAAACATCTCAGGCCAGGGTCTCACTAGCAAAAAAGGAAGGCGCTTTAGATGCATCCGCTCCAATTAGTTTTCGTCATTCACTTTTGGATTTTAACACTTCAAAAGAATACAATGGCCCAGTCAATGACTAACAAATCCAAAATTAGGATTAGTTGATGTTTCTGGTAGTTATGCGATCTAGGGTTTTCTTTGCAGTCAATAATTTGAAATGAAGTGTTATGTGGTGTTTTGACAGTGTGTTTTAACATTGTAACTCACTTAAGTAAAGCACTTCCTTTTCAAAGGCTTTCTATTATGCATCTGTCACACTCCGAGACAGTTGAAATGTTTTTTAAAAAATGACACTGACTGTATATAGTTTTCATGGAGACAAAACGGCTGAAATATTTTGAAGGCTTGGAGGCCACATTTACAAATTACTTGTCTTTTCTCAAGACTCCTTCATCTGTAATTAGAGACTATAATTCAAGTGGAGATATAAGAATAGTTTATGTGCAGAATTTTCAGTATTGTTGGAGGGGAGGGGGACGGGAAAAAAAAGAAGCAACAAGGTATATCATGTACAGGTACAAATCCCCAATGATGAATGTTATCAATATCTATATTGAAAATGTACCATTAAAATAAAATTTAAAAAAAAAGAATTTTCAATATTGTGATAGGAAATATCAAGGCAACCTTAATTGTTCACTATTTTATTTATAGAGCCCAACAAAAGAGCCCACATGAAGGCAAGCTATTTATCCCATTATATCATTTCCAACGTATGCTATTAGTGTCTAATAAATTTCTCATAACTGACCTTAAAATAGCATCACTGAACTTTCACATGGGTTGCACTTGAAATGGGTAAATTGGAAGTTTCTCTTTGGTACAAATATTCCGAGATAGAGCTAGTTTATCTCCCCAGGCACATTAAAAGTAGTTACTGGATATTTAAACTCACCCTGGTGATATATCCAAGATCATTCAAGAAGCACTAATATAGGGTCATCACTAAGCTGTTGCATTTTTCCCGACCATAATAGTAAATTATTAAAACTGCTAATATTGCCCATATTGTCTAAGCACTTCGTGAATACGGGTCATGTGTTTGGAATGCCTGTGACTAAGCTAGAATGTTGTAGAACAACCCCTTTCTCTTGGGAGTACTTCAAATCAATTGTATTCTTATATAGCTGACAATAAGTATTCTTATATAGCTGTTTCTGGTGTAGCAATATTAATTAACTCTAATTCATATTGTCTTTCAGGGAAGGAAAATTTTACTTGAGACTGATTTTGAATATCTTATTTTCCTATTTTGTTCTCCAAAATTCAGGTTCAGACAAACCTTGAGGTCTTCTCATTTCCACTACTTTCCTTTATTTGGGGGACATATACACAAATGAGAAAGCATATACTTCATTAACTTTTCATCTTTACTCACTACCATTGTCTGAATCTTTATGGTTTCTCAAGGCAGAGGTTGATGGATTGATTACTGAGGAAATAAGAAGATTTTAATTGCTATATTTCACACAGCCTTTGAAATACTGAAAAATAATTTGGAATATAATTTCTACTTCAATTATTGTGACAGTCAATGATATTATCTTCTGGGCAATTGAGCATTTGAAGAGTTATCAACCTGGGTGACAATTTAAGCTTCAAGTGATCAAATATTGACAGTGTAGCTGTGGGCTCTACTGGAGTATGACTGGAAATTAAAAGTGGACTAAGCCATGCATCGATTGACAGATTTTGTAGATGTCTGAGCTATCTGGCTTCCCAAACAGGAGTATATCTTAGAGCGTGGAATTATTGTATTCAATAAGGCCAGCGATTGATATAGCCTCACAGATGTTATGTATAACCACAAGATACAAACAGTTGGCTGCCTCCAAAGTAAGCCACAGTTCTGTGGGAATTTTTCAAATGGATGGATTCTACTAAAATCATACATACATTAATGCCTGGATTTTTTGCTAATTGCAACAACATTCAGTGGTTTCTGGTAGGAATGGTTATTGTTTGAGTTGCTGGTACAACCAGTTTGCCAATGGAAAATCTGCCAGAGGAAATTAAATTCCTAGCAGCATAAACGTTATTTATTTCTTCATGAATTCAATAGTTATTGAAGACTTCATCTGTGAGAAGACTGTGTTAGATATGAGGGAAAAAATTTTGAAGAAGACTCCATCATGAAGGAACTTTCTTTCGAGTGGAACATATGAATAAAGACATCTACAACTGAGTATAATATTTCTGTGACTAATAAAAGATGTATGAAAGCTACTGACAGAGTGACTCATTTTAGTTAAGGATAACTTTTCAAAAGTGGTATCTAAGCTAATAAGGAGAAAACAAGTAGAAGTTCTTCAGATACAGATGGAGAAATACGGATAAGTATGTTTTCACTACAGGCTAAACAGAAAGAGTGAAAAGGCTGATCTCAGAGAAGTTGTCCATCAAGTCAAAACTATGTACGAGAAAACAAGGTTCACGTGGCAAGCGGCCTTGTCAGATATGAGAAGCATTTACGATCTTTCCAGATTCAGTAAGGCACTGTTAAAGATCTGTAAGCCAAACACAGAAATACAAATTTTAGTATTTAGGGATGGGAGCGAAATTCATCACAAAACTTGATAAAGAAAAAAAAAAATCTTTCCTTCAAATTTAAAGTAGAAATTATATTTAAGTAGAAATTGTATTCAAATCAATTACCTGAGGCTGAGAGACTAGCATATGAGTATTCTTTATTAAACTGTTAAGAAGTCACCCTGGGGCTGGGGATTTAGCTCAGTGGTTAGAGTGGTTGCCTTGAAACCACAAGGCCCTGAGTTCGATCCCCAGCACCAAAAAAAAAAAAAAAAAACAAAAAAAAACTGTTAAGAAGTCACTCTGATTAATTATAATGCCTGTTGGAATACAGACATGCCCCTTATTTCATATTGAGTTCTATCCCTCATCCGCGAATTCAAAGAGAAAGCCAAATAAGAGTTTTGTGTATAAAATTACTTTTCAAAATTTAAAGTTTAGAGCAAATAAGAGAAATTGCAATCGCACACTTTTTTCTGTCCTGTGGAGAGTAGAGGAGAGTAGAGACTTCATATTTTAAAAATTCTGGCAAAATGTAATTAACGAATAATTATAATTAAGCAACTCTTACTATATACATCTGATTCTTGCCCTACTTGCCTTCATTATGGGATAGAGTCTCCGAAAGACAGAGAATATTATTAAAGGAAAGGATGATATTAGTCATCCAATTTTAAAGTTTTGGTAAGTTATTTTAATTAATCTTCTCATTATTAAACAATCAGATCTTTGAATGCCCAATATTTAGTGCTGCAAATTCAAGGTATTCAAAACCCAGAATTTACTCGACTCCAGGAATTTACCTAGATATACCCTTATCCCATTGTTGTGCATCTTTAAGAAGTGGCTATATCTGGCCCCTCTAAGAACAAACCAATCTTAAAAAAATGTTCAGCAGCTAATTTTAAAAGAATGTATCCCATAATGAAAAACACAAGAGAGGATGCCAGATGTAGCAAAAAATAAAATACCTCCACTGGTTTCTGGATAAATAAATAAATAAATAAAAATTTAAAAAAAAAATTTAAAAAGAAAGAAAAGAAAAGTAAAAAGAAAACTATCAGTTGATTTGGCAAACATTGGAACATGTTTATTCTAAAACAATAATTTGTTGTTCATCTCAAACTTAAGTGGGAATCCTCTTTCTTTGCTTGTTGGCAACTCAGTCAAACAGGGTCAAAAACATTTTCACGGAGACTCTAATGTGTCCTTTTCTGTTCTACCCACTTCACTCATGGGTACTGCCAAAATATTCGTTCCTCCTGTTGGGTGGTATCCAGCCCTTCCTAGGTCTCTCTTCCCTGACTGTCAATTCTTTCTTGTAGCATGTAAATGGGCCTAACTCATTCTGCGAAGGAATAAGGTCAGACGTGTGCTCTTCAGCAAGTGAAAAAGGGGAAAGAGTTGTGCCTGTTGCAAAGCATACTAGGAGGACTGAGAGGAGGGCGATAGGCTGTGAGCCTTCCCAATTCATTTGTGTTTCATTACAGATAGAGAAGTTCTAATGTCTCACTAGTGTGACTATAGCTTTCTTCTATAAGGCAGTGAAATTTGAAAGGGAAATAAGTTTTGTCAAAATGAGGAACCAGTTCTATGATTATTAGACAACTAAATTAGCTCTTTGGATTTAAATTGCTTTCCTTCACTATCCATGTGTTATTCTACATCTTAGTGTAGCTCATGTTCTTAGAAATCCAAGCTAAGCCTTGAAATTACCATTAATCGTCTTTCTAATTGTCAAACAAAATAATTTTTGTGTAAATTATGACACATAGAAAGTATGATTATGCAATACATAGAGTTGAGAATTACAGAAACAAGGAAGAAAGCTACTACATGCCATTTTTTGTTCCTGAGAAAAATCCAAGAATATTTTTCCCTAAGTCATTGTGAATTAAATAAGGGCTTTGACAGCTGATTGTGTTTATAATTCATGGAAAATTTCAGGTTTATTGTTAGAAAATTGTAATACAGTTAGAAATAATAGCAGAGCTAAATGTTTACAATATAATTACCATTCTCTCCGAAAATTTGTGGTTGGGGAAAAAGAAAATTAGACAATTTCTCAAAAGAATGTATATGGCTAGGACTTTCGTGCACAGGGAGAGATAATGGTAGTATTTCTTAGTAATCACTATAATTAAAAAGTAACTTCAGGATTTTTGTCCCTTCTTAATTGCACTGAAGGTGGTCTTGATGGGGAGGTGCATTTTGAAAGAGGCAGTTGAATTCATGAGTCTATGAAATATCAAAAGATGGAGGTCAGTGTTTCAAGACTGAAAACATCTGCATCAAAACAGGCATTGATTTCTATATAGATTCTGAGCTCAAATGTTTCCAGATGCTCTTTCTGTCCTTTACAAGTACCAATTCCAAGATGGATGTTTCCTTATAATCCTGGTTTACTATGATGTGTGTTTGTCCAGCTCCGACCTCAGTCACATCCAAAATTTATTCTCTGCAGATTAACTTTCCTAAATGCTTACTTTCATCATATGTGTAAAGATGTTTCACTTACTCTATTTGCTTACTTCTAATGCCTGCCCTTCATTCCCTCTGCTGATGTGAAACATTTTCAGTAGTAACCATCAGTTGAAAATCTGAGGCTATGTACTCTATGAAGGCCACTGAATGACAGAAAGAGCTCTGGACCCAGATTTAGAAGCTTGGCCAACCCTTCTCTCTGCATATAATTTAGAGCAGCTTGCATTTTTTTTTTTTTTGATCTGACAAGCTGAGGTATTCATAGTTATATCAAAATGATTGAGAATAGCAACAAATGGAAGATTTCTAGCATATCACTAAATGTTTCAAACAGTATATTTGTCTACTGGATTGTAAATCCTTTTGGAAAATATTCCATCCTTCTCATTGCCTACTGGACCTGCCAGATTAAGATTCCTTGTCCTAACATTTTTAAATGCCTAATTATCTGCCCCAAATCATATTTATTTACCTTTCATAATTAATGATTATCAACGTGTATTATATGTTCAGATTCTGACAAACCCTTTGTATTTATTTTCGTTTTTGAACATCACAACCATCCTGTGATGAACTGCTGTTAGTAATATTTTTGTTCCTTTTTACGGATGAAAAAATGAGCTTTGGGGAAATTATATAATTAGCCCAAAGTTAAATGACTGGTGGGGGGAAAGTCAATAATTGAACCCAGACACTTTAATATCAAGAGCTCGTGTTGTAGCTTCTGAGCTATTTAAAGAAGTTTCTGCGTGGGCTGGGCTAACTACTCTTCCTGACACACTCTATATATTTGAGTTCTTACCGTTGCATCTATTTATACCTCAGAGCCTATTCTTTTCCATTTCTCTCTGCAGCTTCGCATTTTATTATGATGACTGTTTATATTCTATTTCATTCTGGATAAGTCCACCCAGCCCTAACGTCCCGGCAACCTCATGAAGCACTTTGTGTTGTCCTAACCAGAGCCACAATAGATGATATTCCCTTTCATTTTTTTAATGCAGTGTTAGAAACAGCAAAATTGAACCAACCTCAGGAGTAAGGACCACAGCTTCTACCTCTTTTATACATCCTACATTGTGTAGAAATAAAAGGACAACAGAAAGTAGACAAATACATAAAAAGTGTAATTGTTAAGTTCTATAATCATCTTTTGAGACCTGCAGTCCTGTAGCACGTTTCCCATAAGATTGGCAGTACTGAACATAAAATTATGACCCTGAGTTGTGTGTCCCTGTTGTGTGTCCCTCTTGGAAAACCAAAAAGACATTCAGATAGTCTAGCTCCCTTCCCCACTCTGCTCCTGATGGGGTCCTCTGGCCCAACAACTCACCTGATGCACAGTCCTTGCTTATGTCTAAATGGTCAATTTTGGTTCCTTGAGAGCTGGTGGACTTACTCAAATAACTCAGTCATATGCTCCCATGGGAACCAAGGGTTGTCCTCTCATCGTCTTGGTACTGAAATAGCTGCCTCCAACATCTCCTGGTTTTTCATTTTGTCCCCAAGTGTACCACCCCCATGTGGTACACCTGCATGGCACAGTGTCCTCTCCCAGGGTTTGAGTCCTATGTAGGTGATTAATAGAGTTATCAAACTTATCTGACCAGTATTGGCCACTATAGCCCTCCTTTACTAATGGGGGAGGAGCAGTAGTGACTGAAATAATAGCTCTCACTTTGACATTTATAGTCATATCATTTCCTTCTCCTCTTACCCTTTTTAACCCTTAATAACCACTCACCTATACTCTGATTTTTTCAAGAATGTTATATAAGTGATGATCTAATGATCTTCTAATAATAGGACAAAGTTGAGAAACTTAGGTGGGATATATTTTTCTTCTTCTTAAACTGAGAATATGCATTGTATCACATTCAGCAGTGACCTTTAGAATTCTCTTGCTTGCTTTCCTTCATAGCAGTACTCAATAAATATATCTGGGAGTTTTCTTTGTGGTGGTGATTGTTTTATGGGGCCTTGTGGTAACTGAGATCCTGGATTTAGAGTGTGGGTTGGCCCTACCATCAAAGCGGTATGGGTGTTATTGAAAATTACTGAACATCTATAATCCTCAGTGGCCTTCTTTGCCATTTGGGAGTAATAATAGCACTTTCCTCAAAATATTTGTATGGAAATCAAATGAGATGATCTATCTGAGTTCTTAATACGTGTGCTCATTCATTTCCCACTGTACATACTAAGCGCTTAATAAATGATAATATCAGTCTTGCCACTGCTGTTATTACACTAAATTACCCCAAAACATATACCACAGATGCAATTTACAAGAAGCAAGAAGGGGATCTTGGCAGGAAGAGTATGTTTCTTTTTCAACTTTAGTAAGGCAGAGTGGGGCTCTTGGCTGGTGAGATTTTATATTGACCATTGTTCTAGTTACATCGGACTTTCACAAAAATGGTGTGTTAGTCAGTATTCACTAAAGAAACAGATATCATACAAGCTATATGAACACGTAAAAGCTTACAGATTGGCTTACAAGGGTGTCCTACAAAGTCAGACATGGAAGAATGCAGAGGGACAGTCTGTACACTGGAGATCTGAAGAGTCCAGCCAAAGGTCTGGAGCTCTGAAGGATCCAGCCCAAGGCCTAGAGCTCACAGCAGTGTCCCTTACAAGTTCCTATTTGGAGACCAGTAGGTCTGTGACAAGCTGAAGAGTCTGTGATGGAAGCCAGGAGATTACATCCAAGGAAAGGTGTAACTCCTCCAAAGGAACCAAAGCCAATCCAAAGAAACTGGAGTGGACTCATCCATCTTCATTTCCTTTTTATACCATCCAGGAGATGGGCTGCCCTAGGGTGGATCCTCTATGTCGTAAGGTGTAGAATTGCTAAACCAATTTATTTAAACTTCTCTTACAAGTTGACACAATCAATCAACCATCACAAATGGCAACAAGGGGGAATACAAATATTTACATCTTTTAGCAATTATGTTCTTCTTATGTATATTGATTCAACTATTTCTCAAACTCCAGCAAGTTGCTGTAAATTTCTCCCTTCTTTCATTCCAAGATC
The DNA here is from genome assembly GCA_004026905.1 of Hystrix cristata. NCBI lineage: Eukaryota > Metazoa > Chordata > Mammalia > Rodentia > Hystricidae > Hystrix > Hystrix cristata. The sequence continues at coordinate 64,096 of PVJO010003196.1, read as the reverse complement.
CCAAATCTCTCCCTCTTAGTCTGCTTGGCAGCCTCTCCTCCCTGCTCCTGGGATAAGTGTGCTACTAGGTAGCCCAATTTATCTTTGCTAATTCTGTTCTCATTTTCATTTCCCTATTACCTGGACTCTTCTCATTCAGCAGTGCTTAGGAACTGATGCGGTGAACAAGAGTAATTTCTTCTCACTGACGGTGGGTAATATATCAACTATTTACAATTTAATACCTTTGCTTTCTATACATCGCCATGTAAAATATTAGCAGGAAGCAGTTGGATCACTTCTAGAAACCATGCCATAAATAACTTGCAAATGATTCCTCCTTTAAAGATATAAAATAAAAAATTCCTCCAAATTACAACACTCACTTATCTGCCTGAATACACAGAACCACTGGCAAGAACTGTCATAGCGATGCTTTTTTAAAATTTTCATTCATTCCTCACCTGATTTCTTATATTTCCAGGCCAGTTACTTTCCATTCCAGAAATGCAGTTATTTGTTCTCTACATGGTTGCTTTTGTTTCTTTTTACACCTGTACAATAAGTATTTCATATAGCCACAGGGTTAGATCATTAATTTAAAGACAGCAGCATTGAGTCCTGTGGATTTTTCAAAGCAAAAGTTTTATTTCTCAGAAAGTTAAATTCTTCTTTTTAAAAATGAAGTTAGGGAGTCATAATCATATTATATTTACTTTTTTCTTTCCAGAACTACAGTGACATAGGTGATTAAATTAAAATAAAATGCTCAGTTCATGCGAACTGTTCTCCCATAAATGCATCAGTGCAATTGGGGAAATAATGTTATTGAGAATATTAAATTTGGTGCAGGTTGCTTTTAGATATCATTTTTATCTGTCATGTAGGAACTTCTCATACATTGATTTGCCCTGGAACGTGAATGTTTATGAAACAACAAATGCATGTAGAACAATTGAACACATCTTTAATGAAAAATACACATAAGCATGAAATGTAGTCTCTGGAGGGAACTTACTACCAATTGGAAACACAAGGAATAGATACGAAGGAGGTTGAGTTAAAATAAAAGAACTTCATAGCAATGTGGGTCAGTGATGAAGGAAATCCATCATGGTACACATGGATAAGAGTCAAATTGTGGATGAAGAGTAGTAGTTACTGGAGGAAAGGAGACATGCTGAAGGTTCTTTAAGAGTTGACTTTCAATGAAAGGTTATTACTGGCCAGACATTTTAGTAGATATTTCATGTTTGATGTATTTGAATTTAGGAAAACCCTAATATATGGCTATCTTTAGATCTACTATTGACATGAAGACAATGCTCAGCCATATTTAATCAGTGCTAGTTAGTAGCTGAGGTGAAATTTGAAGCCAGAAATATTTGGCTGTAAAGTCTGGGTTTTGTTTGCTACATGATTCTATGAAAATAAAACAGGCAATGAAAAGTAAGATTTGATCTGATTCTTGAAAGAAGAGTAGTAAATAGAGAAGCAGAGAGTTAAGGATTGAGAAAAAAGAAAAGAGTATTTTATTTTATTTTATTTTATTTTATTTTATTTATTTATTTATTTTTGGTGCTGGGAATCAAACTCAGGGCCTTGTGCTTACAAAGCAAGCACTCTAATCACTGAGCTAAACCCCCAGCCCTGAAAAGAGTATTTTAGACTACCGAAGCAGCATGAGAATGGAGATGAAAGAAAAAAAGGTAAATCGTATTTGACAATGATTATACAATACTGTCAGATTAGATATCAGTGATGCTTATGAATGTGGTTGAAAATACAGGCATTGGAATTTGACAGATTAGTTCAAATTCAAGCCCTTTCATTTATATCTGACCTCCTTTTGGCAGATTACAGTATCATATAGAAGAGTTGTGTTGCTTGTAAGAGCTAGTGCAATTTGGGTGCTAGTCATATCATGCTTTGGTGTGATACGGGAAAGTTCATTAAGATGTGCGACACGTGCCCTTCTCATTAGGTATATTGTATGTCAGTAAGAAGACTAGTGTGTTATGGTGAAGATTCAGAATGTCCCTCAAAGGCCTCAGCCGATCATGCACAGGGCTTCTGCGAGGTGACTGAATCCCGGGAGTGCTGTAGTTCACGCGCTGGTTGGAGGCGGGGTCTGGTTGGGGGCGGGGTCTGGTTGGAAGAGGTTGGTCACATGGCCATGTGACTTGGAAGGATGTACCTCCCTCCCCTGCTCCTTCCTTTGCCTCCTTCCTCCTGATTGCCATGACAAGAACAGCTTTCTTCCACCAGACTCTTCCAACGTGCCTTCCTGCCTTGGAGCTGGTGACTGTGGATTAAAAATGTGAGCCAAAATAAACCTCTCCTGCTTTAAACTGCGGTGTCAGATATTCTGTCCCAGTCACAAGAAAGCGACTTTGACAAGGTTTAAGCATTCACTGTGGGTTAATTGGTTAGTCTAGGTGTATTCAGGGTGTTGGAGCAGTTGTTATGACTCTGTGTGCACAAAGAGAGTCAAGAAACAATTGGAAAGATGATGATATGATCACGATGTTGTTTAGAAATCTTGTCTTTGTGTCAGTGAATTGAAGGTATTGGAATGACAGAGGGCATGAAAAGGTTTCACCAAGGAGAAGACTTAGCTGACACACAGTTTAGCAAGATGGTCCTGACTCTAGTGAGAGCAAGGAAAGAGACAGATTCTGTGAAGTCTGAATAAATAGGTCAGGATATTGAGATGCAACCAGGAAAGAAGACAATGACTGAAGAATAATTTCTACTGTTTTTGCATTAGGAATAACTGGAAGAACATCGGAAGGAAGTTGATTTTAGATAATTTGAGTTCTAAATATCAACATCTCATTAGCAGCTGGCAATAGAGGAGACTATTCAGGAACTAGTGTATCATTTATAAGACCCAATTGGTAAGCACATAAAATGTGGATGGTTTCTTGTGGTTACTACATAAAGAAATCCCCAAATCTGTTAGTTTGAAGAGAACAATTTCGACTATGTATATATTTCATAGTTCTATTCCCTGGTTCTATGATTAAACCATATTTCTCTCCTTCTAATTCAGAAAAAAGATCTATCTAAACCTATAGAAATGTGTAAAATTCCCATGTCTAGTGACATATTAGTTCTAGGGAGTTAGACTTCTGTAGCCAAAGTGGATGGAGTTTAAGTGAATGCTTCTCTTTAAGTACATTTTGAAGGTCCAGATAATCCTTCTTTCCAACAGTGTTTGTTCTCTGCTGAGCTTACTTTCATGACATTTAGAAAGAGTGGATTTTTTTGTATTTACAAGTACAGTTATGTTATTAACAATATCCTTATATCATTGCTAAAGCTGATTCTATCCTAATATTGAAAATCCATATCCCCCACCCCAAAAGATTCTGGATGAAATGCTCACCCAGTACTAGACTAATACATTTTCTGTTTCTCCTGGACTAAAGGATAACAAAATAAAATGGGAATAAGTGTTCATCATTAGAATCCAGGGAAAGTGTGCGTGTGTGTTGGGGGGGCGGTGTGTGTGCACATACATCATATGTGCATCTGGAAATATGAAGAGATGAGAGGAAAATTGTCAAATAGGTTTACTGAAGTTATCTGAGGGCTATTGATTTTACAATTTAATATTTAAAACCAATCCTGTTGCAATATATGTCAAGACAAAATATATTAAAATATCTCTTTAAAACAATTTAAAATATTTCTTTAGGAGAAATTTTGTACTCAAACTCTTGCAAATTTCTTGGAGTTCAAATCTTAATAATTCCATGCTAGAGTATGTAAAGAAATTCCACTGATACATCCATGCTTCAAAAATAACAACGCACTTTTAACAAGTTTTTTGAAGTATTTAAATAAATATGGAGACCAAGTCAGGTCATCAGTGAATCTGCCTTTGAAATTAAGAACTAGAATGATGTTATTGTTCTCCAAACCGCCTCTTTCTTCCACCTCCCCCAAATAAAATGCTAGTAATTCACTAGTAATTACATTGATGCAATTTGTCTCTTGCCAGGTGTCATACACAAAAGAAATAAATGTAAGATAAAATTCCTTTCTTCAAAGAACCTACTTGGATACATGTAACATAGACATTTAAGCAGGAAAGTTAATATACATAAGTCATTACTTAGGTTCTGGTCTATCAGAAAGCACAGATATAAAATAGTTTAAAAATTAAAAAGGTAAGCCTAGCTAAATACTCAGTGGCATGTGATGGAATTGAGCATGTTGTTCTTCAGTGCTTTGCTCCTAGCACTTAGGAGAGTACCTAGGATTAGTAGATAATAAATACTTGTTGAATTAAAGAACAAATTTTTTATTCCGCAATTACAAACTCCCTAAGTAGTAGTCATCAGTTTCTCATTTTATAGATATTAAAATTGAGAACTCAAAAAGTAAATAATACTGTATGCTCTGAATCACAGCATGACATAAAATGAAATTTAATCTCAGATCCACGTGCCACCAAACATCTTATTTATGTCACCGAAAATCCAGAATTCAATGGAAATGAAATGACTCAATTCAGGGTCTATTTGGCCAAAAATATGTAGTCTAAGAAAATTGTCCAGCATTCTATTCAAGTTGAGTATTATAACTGATAATTCAAGCATAGAAATCGTTGAAACTCAAGTACCTCTGATTTAAACTAGTAGATTGCCAGCATATCAATATTTAATTTCCAAATAACACAAGCATTGTTTTAAAAGGAACGTTAGTATTTTTTGTAGTTGAAAATGAACAGATGGCAAGAATGACCTTCAGCTTTTTGCAAGATTTTGTATCCAACAGTAGAAAGTGCCACATGTAAGATTCACACTTGACTAGACTGGTGACAACTACAGCTCCTGCCCTAATGACCTATGAGAAATGCTGATACAAAACAGAGGGAGGAAAATCATTCCATAAGCTCTTATATGAAAGTTTAACATTGAGTGGAACCTTTATATATACTGTGAAGTAGCATAATTTAATTGAAATAATTCCCTCTTCCAAAGAGTTTATATATTTGTAAATATTCTAGTGTAGATTATATTAGATTAACAAAAAAATGAAATTTAAAATCGAGATCAGCCAGATAAATTAAAAACAAAATCATAAAACAATGTAACATCAGGTATGCAAAAAGCCAATTATAATGTCTTAGAATAATGATGAAATGAGATCTTACTTGTTTATAAAAACAAACATTTATCGGTGTTACATATTAAAAAGCAATGCAGGAGATGCAATATGATACAACATGTGCAGTAAGTAGAGACATCATCAGATTTCATCTACTTATTATCCACAGTATGGATTTTCGAAACTCACAATTAATATGGATCTAGTTTCAGAAGAGTAAATTGGAAAATTTCTGGTAGTGATCATCATGCATTTTGTCGAATTGAGGAAGGCAGATACGTGCTATCTGTGTATTTCATCTTCGCGTGCCCTTGGACCCAGGACCAATTTCATCGCTCTTTACTGAAATAATAAATCAGGCCAACTACCCTGAGTGACTTGGCCAGTTCTCTGCTAACCTGCTTTATATAAATTGTATTTTACAATCTGCTCAAAAGCCCTGTGATACCAAATCAGTTTACACATGAATTTCTCAGCTATTGTTCCAGAGAAACATAACCAAAATGACGTATTTGTAGATACCTGTAACCATAGTTATGTCCAGATCTGAATGTCTTTGCATATTGTATGAGCCAATTACTTATGATATTAGAATTCCTTCTACATTCTAAGGAAGCGGCTCACACAATGATGGAGGCTGAGAAGTCCCACAGTCTGCCAGCTGCATACTGCGCACCCGGGAGAGCAGGTGTTGTAATTCCAGTGAAGACTGGAGAACTAGGAGAAACGGTGCCCCGCGTTCCGGTTCAGGTCTACTCCGAAGGCCTGAGACCTAGGAAGGCCCACGGTGTACGGTCTAGTCGAGGTTCTGGAGAAGACTGTCTCCCTGCTTGAAAAGAGACAGAGACAGTGAATCCTCTCTTACTCCTCCTTTTTGTCTTCTTTAGGCTTCTAATGAGGCCGCACACAGGGAATATACTGTGCTTTGTTTAGTCTACCGATTCCAGTGTTAATTTCATATCCACAAATACCCTCACAGACGCAGAGAGAATGTTTGATCAACAACATCTGGGCACCCTGTTTCCTAGTCAAGCTGGCACATAAAATTAACCCCTCAAGAACTGGGGTCACAGGGAAGGAACCTCTTTGTGGAGCCAGACACGAGGACTAGTGCAGCAGATCCTCAGCCTGCAGCTTCTTCCCCCTGCACGGCTGTGCTGTCTCTGCCCAGATGAGGCCTCGGCACAGCGCTGGGTGCTTACTGCCAGTGATCAGAGCAAGCTTCCCAGGTGAATCATGTCATTCATTTCTCAGCCTCATCATTGCCAATTTTCACTTTCAAAAAATACATCATTGTGTGTTAGGGGAAAAATAAGCACAGCTAACTAGTAAAGCAAGAGGGGGTCAAAAAAGGTCTAAGAAATATACACTTAAGCATATCACATAGTGTATTATGTATAATGATATATATTTCTACCTACATGTTTATGAACAGAGTTTATCATTTAGTACTATAATATTAATAATGTATCTCAGACTAATAATTCCAACCTCTTGTCTTTTGAGAAATATTTCATCTCAATTTACATAGTGATTCAGAGTAAGCTGTGAAAAAGTATGATTCCTTATGTATCAGGGAAAATTTTTCTTCCTCTGGCTTCCAAATTTTTCAACACTTGCCAGCATTTTATATGTTGAGTGTTTTTTTTCAATTTATCCCAAGTTGTTTGACTCCTTCCAAGACACCGTGAGTTGTTTTGAAAGACAGGCTTGTTAATAGCGGTCAGTTTGCCTTTGCCTTGTGCATACTTCAAAGTCTCTTGTAGCTTAGTTGCCAAATAATCATTTGATTTCTCCCTAGCACTCTTCCATTTTCCCTTGCTCTCCCTCGGTTTTACATTTCGTGATTCTCATGTCACTCTCCAGACTTTGCTCATGCCTCCTGTTCAGGGTGTATGTTTCACAACACTACGAATCTTGGTTTTGAATTGTCTGGCGCTATTCCTCCCCTATAGCCAATATTCCTTTGGTTTGCTAGTACTTATTCAACACAAAAAGACTGAAATTTATAATGGATCAGAGGCACTGGGATTCCTGATACAGCTGAGAAATAGCAAGAGGAGGGTGTGGCCAGAACAAGGTGCAGAGAGGGGAGAGATGTGCACCCTGGAGTCCAAGAGGAGGAACACCTCAGATCACTGGGTGGATTTTGAGTTGCTTTAAAATAAGATAGACTCTTTAACACGCCAATAGAGTCATTCTGGCTAAGGTCTGTAGACTAGTATACATGGGGTCAAGGGTGGAAGCAGTACCACTGGGGAAGACTCAACATTCTAACATGGAACCGTGAGCTGCTCTCTGCCCATACTTCGTCTTCTACTGATATCGGGACTGTCATTTTACATCACGTTCCTACACATTATTTGAACTCAAAGACTGTAAGACCATGTAAGTCTGCAGAAAATTCAGTACAAGGACAGTGATATACCAGGAAGTGTCAAGAGTCTCTGATGCCCCGAGAGACCCAGCGAATAAGCTTGGTGGACACTTGACTGTGCTCCTCTGCTCCATGTTCTGTCCCTTATGAGGCCCAGCTGCTGTTAGGTGTAACTCATAGTGGAATTCCTAGAAAAAACCAAAAATACAGGGTAAAGACATAGTCTTTGCGATTATCTAAAGAAAAAAAAAATTGGGGTCAATTTCAGGCTACCAAATGCACGTCGCTGAAGATAAAATTGGGAAGAAGTGTGTACCCTGACTCTGTGGGAAACACCTCCAGCAAACCAGGGATGGATGAGAAAAGCGGAAATGCTTCTAGTGGACTTTCCTATTTCAAAGCTTCCTTGAGTAGACTCGGACCTGGGATGCTGGTCCCATTTCACCTCTCTGATCGTTGAACTTTCCTTTAAAGAGCGTTCTGTTTTCTGGCCTTGCCTTACTTCCCAGTTATCAGAAATGTAAGACCAACACAGGATGTCTTTAAATCTCAGGATATAATATTTAAAGTATATCATGTGGGTTCACCTATGTTTTAGTATTAATCTATTAAAAACTCATCAGGTTTTTTTTATTATACTAATTCTTAGATATACAGATTCCTGAACAGACATAATTGTTAATGAAGTGGAAAAACAGAATTCTATTTAGTACACAGACATTTATGGTATAAGTCAAATTATATGCTGTAAGTATTATTTTTAACCCAATTATTTCCCATAAGCAGGAAGAGGACAACATATCTGTGGGTGAGGTTGGAAATTAAAATTATCCTTCCAGATCACTAAAACTGTGGTCTGTGAACAGGGGAACAGATCCAGTGAATGAGAAATGAACTGCAGAACTATCCATTATTCCCAGAGACCTAAATTATAGTCTCTACTCGCTACTCAAGAATAAGTGCTTTCTTTTGGTTACAGAAGTGATCAGTAAGAGTGACAGGAGAGAGAAAAAAAGAGAAGTTACACTGGGCTGATACCTTTGTATCACTAATCCGATCAAGTCATAAAACTGTGGAAAGCATTGTGCAAAATCCGGAGTTGTTTTCAGACAAGTATCATTTTACAAAGTCAAGGATATCAGAGCTTCAGGTAGCCAGGATGGGTGTGAGGAAGTAAGGTGCTTAAATTTACGTCTCAAACTGCCAGCTCTTTCCATGCACAGTGATTATTAAAAGTAAGTTCTTAATTTGCAAAAGCATCTCTGTTAATACACCTGCTAATTAAATTACTAATCATGGAATAATCCTTAATGTTACATTATCTGGAAAATAGAATGATAAGGCCATAATCATCCAAGGCATTACTTTGAAAGACTTGGAGAGAACAGCTAAGTCAGCCATGGCTGGCAGAAGGGGTAAGATGTTATGAGGACATTCAAGTGGGCATAGTTCATTAAACCCCCTTCCTGTGCTATTCAGAAAATTGTGTTCAACAATATCTAGCTCATTTAATACCTGGAGTATACCATTCAGATGGTTAAACAAATGAGATTCATACAAGCCTCCTCACCCTGTAATTCACATCTCATTTGCTAATTTCTTTTGTGCTAACATCTGCCACATCATTCTACTATCTGGAGAACTCTTGTAAATGCCCCTGCCAGAAACACAGGAAGCAGTGTTCAGATTCATTGACATGATATATGTTCCACTACCTCTTAGGAATGGAAGGAAGGTAGGCACCTTTAAAGTGCTGTGTTGTGCACTTTAAGGAACACCTTTGCAATTTTTAAACCTTAAATCTAAAAAGGACCAAATACTGCTTTCCTGCACCTAAAGTCACATTCCTGAATTCTCATGTTATAGAAGCCTAATTCAGCAAAAATATTCTTTCATGACCACTGAACACTCTCACAGGAAGAGAACATCTGGTATTTCTGATAACTCGAGTGCTGACTTTACAAACCCTTCTCAGGTCTCTAAATGAATCCATGTGAAAATATTGAGCCTTTCATTGTGCCAGGGAGTTGCTGACATCCAAATGTAGCTGATTCTTGGTCGTTTACTTCCATCCAAGACATATGTGGGTATGTCTGATAAGCTACCATGTTTTACAAACTAATAAAGCAAACAGAGACTACAGATCTCCTGTTACATACTGTAATTAAATGTTTTCTTTCCTACAAGGATTTTTTTAAGTCTAAGGGTCTGTTGAAGTGTATGGTAAAGAAAGAGATGAAACATCTCTTTCAAGATAAATCTTTGTATTTGCAGTAGTCCTCTCGAGGTTCCAAAAGCATTGTGATTAGGATGGTTCTGACCTCCCCAGAAATGATCAAAGCATTTATCTATACGGAAATTTAATTGAAAATAATTTTGCCAACCTCAAATTAAAATGATTTTCTAAAAACTGACCTCAAGTTTCACCTCTAATCCAAATTTAAAGTTCCATATAATTTGCAGTAGTTACAATCATCTCTTTTTTGGGTGAAGATCGCACACATCTTTCCAAAATGTTAAGAGCCTATTCCAAAGAAAAAAGATACAAAGATGATTAGTAAGATACTGTCACTAACTTTAAGGAGCTTATAGTTATTTGAGGAGATAGATACAAAACCACATTTTACTGTAAGAGAGTTAAGGCCTACAGTGTTTCCTTCAGAGGAAGGGTCGTCCCATTGTTCTCAGTAGATATTTTGATTTTGATACAGAGCAGTCATTTGTCCAAGGCTGGAAAGATGGAAGTACAAATACATGATCAAGGAATGCATTTTCTCCAAACTGAAATTCAGAGGCTGCTTCCTAGAGGGTTTTTCTTGTGCTTTAAATACGAAGTATCCCCTACAGATTCTCGGATGGAGGAGGGTTTGACCCCAGTGCAGCAGTATTTAGAGGTAGGACTTAAAGAGGCGAGTCAATCATGAGGGCGTAGGACAAGAGGCAGCTACAGCAGGAGATGGCTGGGCAAGGGGCACAGCAGCCCAAGTATGCTTCACTAACAGTGGTCACGGAGCCATGGGGAGGATTGAGAGAAGACAGTAACTCAGTCACATCTTTGCTTCTGATAGCCTGACCGCTGGCTTTGAGGGGAGTAGATCAGTAGTAGAAAGATGGAAAGACAGAAACCTCAAAACCAAATAACCATTATAAAGTTCTTACAGGATTCTTGATGAAAGAGATGATGATGACAAGAATGAAGGCAGTAATTATAGGTATAGAGGGTAGAAAATTGGATTAGTATTTAGGTGGTTGGTTAGAACTTGATAAGAGATGAGGAACGAATGCTAAGTAAGATAAGAAATGTTTCTTTTTTCAATTTTTGTTTTTTATCAGTACATGTTTACAGTACATGATTAACTTCCTTATGGGGAGTTGGTACATATAGATGACATATCTTAATTCTTTTTCAATATATCCTGTGCTCTCTCTCACTACTCCCTCTATCTCTTGGTCCCCTTCCCTTTTACAAAAGATCGATCTCTCTACTTTCTATTATCTATCTTTTATTTTGCTCTTTATATTTGAAGTTTCTCATATAAAAGAAATAATGTAATATTTAAGCCTGTATGTCTGATTTATTTCACTTTGTGAAGTGAAATACGGTCTCAAGGTACATCTTTGTGGTCACCAACAACTGAGTTAGAGAACATAGAATGAACAGATTTATGGGAGAGTATGACTCGTAAGTCTCTGGTCCTTATGCACTTGTGGGATATCCATGTGAGTGTGGACAATAGGCAAATTGCATATGTTGTTGTGATATTCTTGGAAGAGAACAGAATTGGAGATATTCACTTTGGATTTATCAACGCGGGAGTGGCAGTTAGGCCCTGCAAGTTGTTAATGTCTCTCAAGGATGTCATGTGGAGTGAGAGGAGATAAGCCCTAGCATCTTCCCTGTTCAAGAATGCAACATAAGAAGAGCTCCATGGAAAGACAGTGGAGGGGCAGACAGGAGGCAGAATGAAGACCAAGGGGGTAAAAATAGTTTACGTCTCCTAAAATTCATTAGAATCATCAGGGAAGTTTGTTAAGAGTCCTGTTCTACAGTGGGGTTCATGAATCTTCATTTTTATCAACCCCCCTCCCCCAATTATGTTCATCTGCACTAGGATTTGACAATGAGTGGAGTAGGGAGCTTCCTAAATAAAAGAATAGCCTGATTAGTAATTGTTACAGAGAGGGGTGGAAGTTGTTTTAGTCCTTTTTAAAGATACTGAGAGTATCTACTACAACTTTTATTATTTTTACTCAATTCCAGTTTCTAGAAATGCATCTCATTAAATTGGCCCTCCATGTGCTCAGAAAGAACCTTCAAGTATCTTCAAAGCAGGATTTCTGATGGTAAAAGACGGGCAGTCACTGCAATGTCTGTAAGTATAGGAATTCTTCAAGTATATATTATACTTTATTTGCTCAAAATCAGGGAAGTCATGGAGAGAAATCCAGACAGAAGTTGGCGTAGAGGCCCTAGCAGAGACAGTAGGGCAGTGGAGACAGTGGGTGTAGGCAGTTCTCTTAAGAGGTTTGTCTAAGAAGGAAAGGTGTAGGAAAGATCAGTAATTACATAAACACTCAGGATTGCAGCTAGGTTTTGTTTGGGGCAGAAGAAGTTTGTATCCTATCACTGGGCTACAATATCCAACATCCACAACTTAGAGGAAGAGACGTTTAATTTGGTTCCTAGTTTCACGAGATTCGGTCCACGGTTGACTGGCTCCAAGGTAGAAATATTACGGCAGAAGTACATGGTACAGCAAAGCTGCTTAGTTCGTAGTGGCCGACAAGCATAGCAGGAAACAGTGCCAGAGGGAGGGATGAGACATAGACCCCAACTTGGTGACTCCATGACATACCCAGACTCTCCCAGAAGTGTGCTGTACTATGCCCCTGGGAAACCCCCCAAGCCAATCAAGTTGAAAATCTAGTTTGACTGACACAATATTAGAGTGCTGTATAGATAGCACAGAACACAAGAGAGGGAAAGAAGTAAAAAATGAATTCTCATCTATATCCAGGATGACCATTAAGATGGGTGCAGTATTACTCAAAGTAGCCCCTTAATGTTTCGTGATGATGAATGCATGCTCACTACTTGTGTTTTATAAATGACTTTATTCTCACATTAGATTACACAGACCTCCTATATTATATTATTTCTATTTTAGTAATAGCCAAGAAGGAAAAATGACAGAATTATTTGTTTCCTCTCTTCAAAGTTTCAAGGTGCAAACCCGTTTTGTTTTGTTTTTCTACATCCAGGAGAGTATTTACACTGTGTAATCATGTCACATATGTTAACTGATGCTGGAATAACAGAGTCAAAAGCATCCTCTATCTATCAAAGACACAGTTACCCAGCCTCTGGTTTGACTGCTTCATAAACCAGCAAATCCTCCAAGGCAATAAGATCCCTATTCCCTTGAAAAGCATTCCTGGAAAATGTCATCTAGTTTCTGAGTTATGTTTACAGATGACATCCTGCTTTGTATAAAACAATAAAGAATAACAAAATGCTTTTCTGAACATTAACAAGATGTGATAAAGGAAATACATAAGCTACATATCTCTATAGTCACTCAAATTAATAACCTTCACAGGACTATAAAATCTCAACTATATTATGAATAATAACATAAAAGGACCATATTATATTATAGATGACCAGCCACTTTTGCCTTCATGGGTGTCTGACTCCATTAAAAATGAAATTTATATGTTAATATTTTCTTCTATAAACAACTTTATTTTTTCGTTAAAAAACTTAAATTTTGTGGGGTCCTGTAAAAGTATTTTGGGCCCTTGTTATTGTCCTCTTCTGACTGATTAGGAAGTGAGCCCTGTATAAAATGAGCATAGACAGTATCCTATAAATATATAAAAAATAGAACCATAGCTAAGTTTTAATTGTTACTTATAGAAAATTTAAATATTTGATAAATTTCCTTGTCTTTTAGAACAAGGAGGAATATTTTGTTTGTTTTTCAATGAATGAATTAAATAATTCACATCTCTCAGGATATGATTCTAAAAAAGTTGAACCACTGAGTCTTCATTTTTTCATGGAGATGGAGAAAAGTAAATTACTGAATATAAACTTTTTTATTTTTACACTTATTTACTATCTCCTGTAGCTTTTATTCCCTTAGCATCAAGGGCACCTTTGAGTAAAAGAGAAATCATACAGAAAATGCAAATTAAAACAAAAAATACCATTGCTCAATCTATAAATTTGGCAAAAATGTAACAGTTGTGTAATACCGAGAAATACTGAAGCATCTGGATGATCATAAGGTGCTGGTGGGAGAAGTCTCTGTTTAATGGATATCCATATGGCAGCTCTGAGTCTAATCAAGCATGTGATATCATTAGACATAGAAATTCATGTCTGTCTGTCAGACCCACCACAGATACAAACCAGAATGCCGCTGCTGCACTGTGAAGTAGCCGAGGGTTGGAGATGACTTCGTATCCATCACTAAAAGAAGGGATGTAGGTACATTAATACAATTCTTTTCAGTAGTTATAAGCAATGAACTATATATGTGGGCACATGGCTCTGGAAAACAATACTGTATAAAAACAGAATGAAATTTGTGTTGTACTATCATTAATGCAAACATTAATGAACCCTAATATCTAGAACAGCACTATAATTTGTCAAGAATCCATACATTTAAATAAATGTTTCCCAAGAGCCATATATCTAAATAAATCTCTAAAACATGGATTGAAAAAGTATTTTTAAATACACTTGAGGGGATGCTTATTGTAAAGGGAGAGAATTGGGAGTAGAGACATATGCATTAAATAAAACAGGAGACAGTGATGGTGATTGTTGTATCATGAATTGACAAGTGTAAGAAGTTTAATTCTGTGTACCTTAAGGTCAAAGAATTGACATTAAAACTAAAGCTGTTTTAGGGAAATGTCTTGACTGTGAAAAGCAGGATTTACAATTTCAAATGCTGACTGGGGCTATGGAAAACAGGTAAGTCATTTGTCCCAAATGAGCATAAATCACTTAACTAAAATTTACCAGTCTCAGATTGTCAATTTCCTATGATTGTCAGAACCTCTAATTAGTCAAGAGAAGACACTGAATTTGATTTGGGGGTATTATCTCCCAATCTGAAAACACTGGTTATGTTAAAGTATAATTTTTAAAAGAATATAAACATGAATCTCATAAAAATATAGTACAAATACATGTCAAATATTTTACTTAACGAGGAACGGTAATATGTAATAAGTAGTTCATAGAAGAATCAAGATTGCTAAAATGAATTTGTTTACCACATATAAATTTATTCAATATCCATAGGGCAGTAATAATGAACTATATCACCACTGTACACAATTTGCATTTCTATGAACAAGAATCATTTGCATTATTATCAGTATTCCACAGCCTCTAGAATTGTAGAATAGCTCAAAGATGATGAAAATTCCAGAGACCTCAGAGAATCAAATAACCCAGGCAATATCTAGTTTTTTGCTAGATAATAACCCAGTAATGTTTCTACTGAATTTCTAAGTGTTATGCTTTTCCCCCCTACAACAATGAAGTCAACTGAAAAAGAGTAACAACCTCTGTGCTTATTATAAAGCACAAAGACATGCGTTTACCTGCCAAACCTCTTCTACATTTCTGGTCTACTATGAAGAAGGGAAGAGTAATTCTTAAATTTAGTGATGGTCAGAAGGTTTACAAGAGCTTTTAAAACCTCTGCTTTTTCCTCTTCGTTCATCTTTATTTGCCGACACTTGCCTGATAGCTACAAAATCTGTCAGAAAAATGGGTAACAAATATACAAGTACAAGTCCAGCATGGTGCTAATCTGTAATTCCACAGCACTGTGGGAGGCTGAGGCAAGAATATCACAAGTTCAAGCCCAGCCTGGGGAATTTAGCAAGTCCCTGGCTCAAAAAAAGGTGGGGGAGGGAGGAGCTAAGGATGTAGCTCAGCTCAGCGCAATCACTCTTGTGTTCAATCCCCAGTACTGCAAACAAATAAACGAACAAGCAAAGTCCAATATGGTGCAAGTTATTCTTTGCCTAGGAGAAAGGTCACAGCTTGTTGGCATTGTGAAAACAGCAGCAAGGAGACGGAGCAAATTTAGAAAGCAGTAGCGTTATCTCTCTTACGGAGAATGTAGTCGGAAACTTTTACCTGTCTAAACTGTGGCTTCCCATTTATTTTTTAACAAAGGCAGAACTATCTGCTATGTTTTTCGTTTCGAAGTCATGTGATTTTTTGCAGAATGTACAGTTCTGTGCTATGTCATCTAATCTAATCTAATCATCTTTCTAAATTCAACTAGATTCATGAGCTTCACTCCTTTTGATTATAGCCAAATAGGTATGTTTTGTCTTTTCAGGGTAACTGGCCTCATATAGCAGAGCAATAAATGCAGTCTGCAGTCTGATCTCAGCTTTTGCCAGAAACCTGTTTTGGTATAAATCCTGAAACATTAGCTCGAGCTAAGTTAATTGCAGTCTTGAATTTAAAATACCTACTTCATAAGCTTTCTCTCTATGGGGCAATAATTCCTTTGGACTCCAAACCATTTTGTCAGGGAGTTAGGTGGGATAGGTAGATATACGATCCAAGTACCTATTTCTAGAACAGCTTTTTCCTTGCTGCGCAAATAATTTAATACTTGCATATTTGTGTTAATTCAAATGGTGTGACTGTGGCAGCAGACATATTTAATCACCAGTACAAAACTTGCTATGTAAAGAATAAATTTGTTCTGACTTAATGTTTGTTGTGAAATGTATGCCATCCGTTTTCCCCAGTGTTTTTGTTTAAATCAGATCCATGTCTGTCTTGGAGAAGGAATGATGTGCAGATGGCTCCAATGTGCTTTTGCATTTCACGTGCTTGTGCGTTTTCATTTGATCTTAAAACAAGGATCTTTTCTGTTTTGATTTTTCACATTCCTCTCCTCACTGGTGGTAATTTTCAGTTTAAGGAACCAGACTTTGTTCATTACAAGAAAACGTTTTGCCTGATCTGGCTTTTGGTTCAGAGTTGTCTTTGCTTATGTCTTTGTTTAGGACGACACTAAAGCAGACGCTGGCACAGGTTAGGCCTTTGCTAAGGAGCACTCTTTCCTGACGGACTGCTGGATGCTCTGAAATTCCAGACTATAGATTAGAAGTGCTGCCTTCAAAGGGCATGTGTTCTAAACACTGAAGTGGTTTCCCAGTATCTCTTACTATGAGCTTTTCTGTCTCTGGAGCAAAAAGGTGCTTCACTACTTCTGAAGAATTAGAGTACTTTACAAGTTGCAGCTCCTCCTGGAATCTTCTTTCACAAAGGTCTGAATGACCAACTTTGGAAGGCCAGGCAATGAATTACTTTCCAGCCATGAAAATGATTTTGGAACCTCATGTTTTGGTCTATCCTGTGCATTGTAGGATATTCAGCAGTACTGCTGGCCTCTATTCACTAGGCGCCAGTAGCACCTACTGCTCTAGTTGTGACAAGCAAATATGCTTTTCTGGAATTTGTCAGATTGTACCTTTCCCCTTAACCACTGATTAAAATCAGGTAAGGTTATAAAAAGCTAAATTTGTCAAATTTTATTTCTCTAAATTTGCTGGTAAATCGTTAGCCTCTTTTTGAATAAAAGAGGAGAAAATAATGTAATAGTATGAATGAAAAATACATTTTATTTTAACATCAATTACATACAGAGTACCAACTCATCATAAATATCCCATAGACACACTGTAGTTTGGCTCTGGATCGTTCTCTTCTACTTACTTTCTTGGTATGGTTGGTCCATCTGTGTAGATTGCACTCTCATATTGGGTAATATGACTCTAAGTACAAATTTTGTAAGTAAACTCTGTGGTAGAGGGCACTCTTTTTGAAAACGGTAACAAACTGCCTTTGCACCTATCTCTTTTTTTTCCCTCTTTTACAAACTTGAATAGAGCTTTCTTAAAAAGAATTCACAGTTGTGAATTCTATGTCAAATAATGGAGTTGAGCTATTTGTCTGAACTAATCAGCTCCCCCATTAGATTTGCCAATTAGTCTAAATTCTTCCTCATTATAGAAGATTTCAAGAGTGTAAACATTCTACCCCAGTTAAAACCCCAAAGAATGTCAAACTGAGAATTTATGATACCTTTTTGCTAACAGTGTAGCCAGGACGGCAGCCTAATAAGCTTTCATACACTCTCCTCTTCAGAATATAGAATGTGTTTGTTTAAAAATTGTGCTTAACTTTAACTTCACCTCTGGGCGCAGGAACAAGCCATAGATTTAAAGATCATTAAAACTGTGAGTCAGGCTTGTGCCATTTCTATTGGTAGGTGACTTTTTGTCCAGAGAGACCCTTGATTTAATGGCACTTTTATCTTTCATCATTATATCCAATTTGTTAAGAAAACTAATGATCGTAAATTATAATATTAAGATCCAGGGGCTTTACCTTTACATCATTTTAGGCATTTCTGAAGCCAGTATCAAAACATCTCTAAATCCTTAGCTACGAAAATGAAAAACTCTTTCTAGTTCCCCACACCTAAACACAGAGTATCTCAATGTCCCCTCCCCCTCGAGTCTTAGCTTTGAAAACCACCATCTCCTGATTCCAGGCTGAAAGAAGCATCTGCTAAATTAAGGTCTTCAAAGAAGGAATGTTGTGATTGTTAATCCGAAATGTAATCCTGTCTCAGGCTGTTCTAACCTTCTCAATCAGCGGTCCGCTCTTACCTAATTACATGATTCTAAGAAAATCTAATGAGGTGCTGTCAGATTTACATTGGAATTATTTTAAATGTTATCTCAGTAGCCATGGTGATGATATATAAATGGACAAAATGCCACCAAAGATCTGGAGAAATGTCACAGTTACACCCACAGTGGCTCTTAGCGTACACATGAAGTCAGCATATTTTAAGCTTTCTGGGTACTCAGGAAAATGTAATTCTTTGGTCAAAAGAAGTGAAGTGAGATGGAAACAGTTGAAGTTACACTACTGAGCTGATCTGTCTTATTTTTTTTTAATTAGCACTCCATCAGGTAAGAATAGTATTCAGATCAATTTCCTCTTTGCTTTTGAGCTCTCTAAGCATTGTTATTTGGCTCCTTAAAGGTCTTTAATCTGGGCTCTGCTATGAAAATTTTAACTATCTGGCTGCTTTAGTTATGTTTTCTATAGCTCCTTGGGGAGTTGCAGCAGTGATGTAACTTTTTTGTGTGCATTTAGTTTTAAAAATCTAAAAACAAAAGAACTGTAATACTCATAGATTATAGTTATTGGTAGAGCTGCCTCTTACAAACAGGCAAAATTTTGCTTCTACAAGAACTTACACAACTCAGAGCAGCTTGCTCAGCTGCAGTGACAGCAAACTTAGGGCACAAAGAAACTGCTGTGGAATTTTCCAGCTCTTCAAATACTTTGGGAAAAGATTATTTTCATCAATCTTTACATCTATGACACAGAGCCAAGACAGAGAGTGAATTATTTCCCATTTCTGTAATTGTTTAAACATACAGTCTCTGTAGAGAAGCCTCTTTTGGCCAGACAATTCTTTTATAAGTGTGATCTAGAATAGGTTAACTAAACATATCATACATATAGTATCACCACTGTCTTAGTCTGCTCAGGCTAAGCAAACAAAATACCCTGATCAGGGTAACAAAATATCCTGAGCAGGGTAACCTATAAATAATAGAAATTTATTTTTTTCTATTGTAGATCTTGGGAAACCCAAGACCAAGCTGTCTGTTGTGAATTTGATCTTAAATTTCCTCCAAAGGCCATGTGTTGAAGGATGAGGTTATTGGGATGAAATGAGTTCATTGTAGTTGTGCCCTTGAAGGAGATTTTGGACTTATAGTCTCTCTCTCTCTCTCTCTCTCTCTCTCTTTCTCTCTCTCTCTCTCTCTCTCTCTCTCTCTCTCTCTCTCTCTCTGGGCTGCAATGAGGTAAGCAGCTTCCTTCACCATGTTTTTTCCATGATGTATACAGTGCAGCCACAGACTCAGAACAACAGGACTGAGCCAAATAACCATGGACTAAAACCTCTGAATCTATGAGCCGAAATAAGTCTTTCCTCATTTTAAATTGATTATCTCAGGAATTTTGTCACAGTAATAGAAAACTGACAAACAGAGAGGTGACACTTTTGGTACCTGCTAGATCATATGTAGCACCCCCTCACTGTGTCCTCACATGGTAGAAGTAAGTGGTGGAGTCTCTTATAAGGACTCCAGTCGCATCCACAAGGGCTCAAACTCATTGTCTTCTCACCTCCCAAAGAACCCACCTCCCGGTACCATCCCTTTGGAGCTTATGGTTTCGACACATGAAATTCCATGGGCACATAAATATTCAGACCAGAGGAACTACCCCATCCAGAAATTATGGCAGATATTGCTAATTACTTTTTGTACATAGGCTCATAGTTCTTTTTAATATTACTCACTGCACAGCTTCTGACTATGCATCAGAATTGGCGACTAAAAATAGACCAGTCTACCATCTCAGAAGTGGAAGTCTGGCCATATTTAAACAGGGACCAATTTTCTATCTTAAAACACATTCATAGGCAAAAGTAAATCACTGTTTTCCAAGTAATTTCAGTATTAGTCCACTGTTTCCTCCAATGGTGATCACATCTCTTTCTATCCCAGTTGTGTTCTCTGGAGTTCTGCAACTTATAATCTCTGTGGCTTTTCAGAAATATATTTACAAACCTCGATCAAATTAGAATGCAAATCACTGGAGAATGAGGTTTTATCCACAACCAATTATCTAACTATAGATGCATTTCTGGAAATTTGGTTGAGTTAACTTACCAATATTTAGAAGTTTAGAAATGTTACAGGAAATTCTACTGCAAGACCAAACTGATATCATGTCTTGTTGTATAAGAGGAAGTGAAAGAAAAATGCTTTAAGTAGATTCAAGGCCTCAGCTTATTTAGCACAAGTTATTAAGTACCTCCTGTCCTTAAATAACTGAGATCATCATAATAATTTATCACTGTTCACAATAGCATCCCTGATTAACTGAGAAAAGTTAGATCATGTGTGATCTTCATTAAGTATTTATAAAGATACAAGATAGTATTTCTAGACTTATAAAAATACAAATTTCTCTTAATTGTGATGATTTTGCTCCCCCTCTCCCATTCTCTTCTATCTACTAAGCATTCCTGGTCCTCGCTGGGCCCCTCTACTTCTCTCCGTTTATAGGTTCCCTGCTGGCTCCACTTGCCTTTATTCTCTTTCTATCAGCAGAGAACCTGGAGAAAATTCAGTTTCAAGGATAGCACCAGCACCCAGAATTCATAATGAGAGCCTAGAGAAAACACTGTCTGATGTAGAACAACCTAAATCTTCAGGGTAGCTCTCCTTTCTGCTCCATGTGTGCTTTATGGTGTATTATTTAATGTATTGTCCCTCAGTTTGATCAGATGTGAAAAAAAGTGGGCTAACTAGAATACCCACATAAGAATTGCTATGAGGATTAGCTACATGTACAATACAAGTAGGAATGCCAGGGCTCATGCAAATTGCCAAACAAAGATGATCCATCCTTACCATTAGAATTGCTATTTTCTTAATGAAATCAATAATAAACACTAAAGTACTTCTGAGACAAGGTACTGGTATTTTTGTCTTTAGATTGTTAACTCCATGAAGAGTATGTTTTTCATTCAGCATCACATAGTTGCCCATCTGTATTTGATTTTCAGGTTCTCCAACTGCAAATCCCACCAAGGACAGATTGAAAACAACTGATAACAATTGCATCTGAACAAATACATATTTTTCTGTATTGTTCCTCCCTAAATAATACAGTACAACAAGTATTAACATAGCATGTACAGTGTATGAGGCGTGATGAGTAATCTGGAAATGACTTACAGTGTGCTAGAGGGTGTCTGTAGGTTACATGCAAATACTGTGCCATTTTATGCAGTGGACTCAAGCAGCCACAAATTTGAGCATTGCTAGAGAGTCCTGGAATCACTACCACACGTATACCAAGGGACAACTGTATTCATATTCATGAATAAATAAATATAAAAAAGAATGACAAAGGAAAAGCACAAATAGGAATGAGACATGGTGTGGTACCATGGATGAACTTACCTACTTGAGAATTTTTACTATTGGCCCAGATTCAACTCAGTCCTGTCAGCACTTTGTATAGGCTTTTTAATCATAGTGCATTACCATACATAGTGTATATAATTAAATGTTGGTCTTTTCTGGGAAAATAAATGCAAGGACAGGGAACCTGTCAAGTATTTCCTCAAAAGCCTGACATGTTAGTTGAAAAAAAATAAACAATTCCATTCAAAACTCTCTACTAACTTCATTTTCAGAAATTTGGTTTGTGTATATACACCAACTGAGTGAGCCTTCCTAGACTTGCCTTCTCTAGTCTCAGATTTATCCACACTGGCTCAGAAAGTACTGCAGAAAGGCAAAAGACACTGTGTCACGGAGGATTTGTGATCTCCCAGTTGTGCTGGAATTCTTCAGGTGTGGATGTCATTAGACAACATCGCGCTGTATGCTGTGAATTAAGCAAGGTCATCTGAACAAGGATATCCATAAAATGAGTTCAAGTAATTACACTAGGGAAAGCATCTGATTACTCTATCCAATCCATTTACCGTTCCCCTAATTCAGAGACATGCCCGAGAAGGCAGGACTGACATCAACCCAGAGCAGCAGATGATAAACATAATAGGTGATGTGGCCCCATAATAAACCTGCTGGGAATAGAACTTGAAACCCATTTTCTAATACTGTCACAGGGCCCTTCATTTATTTGTCTTGGTGCCTTTTGTCTTCATCAGGCTGATTGCTGATAAAGATTCACTTACTATAGCAAACGTGTCAATCACCAAAGCCACATTTAAGTCAATACTTCAGTGGGTTTTTAACTGATTTTTTTTTCCTGTTTAAAAGAAAGTTGGAAAAAGATGAGATAAGTTGAGAATACCAGAGCAAGAAATAGTCAAAAGTTTGGAGAATGACAATGAAGAGAGTGTGTGTGTATGTGTGTGTGTGTGTATGTGTGTATGTGTGTGTGTGTGTGTGTGTGTGTGTGTGTGTGTGTTTAGGTAGGATGGGGAGGAAGGTTGAAAAGCACAAAGGGAAATGGGAAAAGAAATGTACAGCCTAGTGTATTAAGGGAACAAGTTGTAAACACCAATGAGGAAAATAATCATCTGGTGGTTAAGGTGAAACCTCTTTTAAAATATTTAATTTAGGGGAAATATCTAATTACACAAATGTCTTTTCCCTGGATTCTTAGTAATTTTTAAGCAAAGCCCTGACTTGTTCTTTGTTCCCCAACCCATGTATTTCCATGTTGATTTATTTTTGTGGGGAAGTGAACTGGAGCTTGGGTACAGAATTGCTTGCTCAAAACTATACAACTGGTAGTAGCTTTCCAAAGCACTTAATTCTGGCATAGCTGAATCTCATGGTCTTGGTGTATTTGAGCTTCGGAGGTGTTACGGTTTGTGTCTAGATGTCCCCCCAAAGCCTCACGTGGTAAGAGGTTGCTGGATCTAGAGTGTGTGATGCTGGGATTAAGGGCATGTGATTATTAAATTGATCCACCTATTGGTTTAGCACCACCCTAATCCTAGCAGCCTGGATAAGATAAAAGGTACAGGAAGAAGTGGGTTAGCCCCAATGCTTGCATCCCTTGCTTACCTTGCTGCCTTCTGCCTGTCTGCCATGCCACCCTGCCTCGGACCCAGCTGACTGTGGGCTGAAACCTCTACAAACTATGAGCCAAATAAACCTTTCTTCTTCTAACTTTGGGTGTTTGGTATTTTGTCTCAACAAGGAGAGAAAAGTAACTAAGACAGGAGGCAACCTTCCCTCGTGTTCTTTTCAGGAAGAGAATCTCCTCCAAAAAGAACTGTCTGGTGGTGCTTGTTTGGTCTGGTTGGTGGAGTGGGTCTTCAAAATTTCAGCAAGATGTAAAGACATCAGTTATCGTATAGGACTCCTGGGACTCTTGAAGTACTGATATTGATTGACCTGACCTGCATGCCTGGCCAGTGAAAGCAAGAAGCTTTCTCCAATATTTCAGTGGACTGCTATGTCCTGGGCACCTCTGAGTCCTTCCTCTGGGTCTCACATATAGTTCAATCAATTCTTTTCTAGTGTGGAAAATGAATGAATGAATGAATAGTGTCACTCATAATACGTAGTGCTGAGTATAGTGCTTTTACTAAGATTTGGAAATGGAAATGAACTAGAAGAGGCATTAAAAGTGAACATTAGATATCTACATTCATAGACTATCCATTGATTTTCCATATCCTTCAACATGTGAGTATTAACCTTACCCCAGCTCACGTGCTTTTTCTTCTTAAAACCTGTACACTTTGCACACTTCTCACTTTTTGTATCAGAAGCAAAATTTTTTCTCTCATGAGTTCTGATTATACCTCTCCTATATGCATTAACTTACAGAGAAACAAAATGTGAGATCGTGTGTGTGTGTGTGTGTGTGTGAATTTGGGGAATGCTATAGGAGATAAATTTTCAGGATGCTAATATTTGTTGTTTTGCAATATCAAATATATGGATTAGAGATGTTTATATTTCTTTAGCATGACTCTTACAACTATCAATAAGTAGCAACAGTATGTATAAATTAAGAGAGTTCACAAAGTAATGCACACGTGACACACATCCAAATCTCACTCACTGATGTATCTGGTGCCTGAACTGGGAGGACTCACGGACTGTCTCTCTGTCCCGACTGCTCCCATTACAACGTTCTCAAACATTTCATCCTTTTCAGAGCTACTGGTTTAAAATCTGACCCTTTCTTCAAGACCTGATCTTTTCATTTGATCTCTGTGGGTGGAACTAAAAACCCCAAGTCACTGAGGTCATATGTACCAAAAAATAACTTCCCGTTCCCATTTACTAGCCTTGTTTAGCAGATACTTTTTTAGCAAGCAGATACTTTTTTGAAGATTTGGAGCTTAAAGTTGAAAAATTTGAAATTAGAACAAAACTGGAAGAAATTGGCTTTATGTCAGTGTTAAATAAGATCCTCTACTATTTCAATACTGTTTAAAAGTCTTTCCACAATGATACATTATACAGCTTTATGTCCATGAGTTGCAGATTTAATGCCGTGAATCGTTTGTTCTGATTAGTGTTCTTGTCGCATTGACTATCATGTCAAAGAACTCAAAGATTTTGTAAATTCAATGGTAGGTTTAAATTCTTTAATGTGTTCACAAATATTTCATTTATTAAGTCCCTGAGAATTCAAGCACGTCTGCATCTCAAAATTCATCCAGTTTCCTGAACTTAGAAAAACAAAACTTTGCCAGAGGGTTAATTTTGACATTTATTGGATTGAAATGGTACAGAAAATTAATGTAAAACAAAACCTTACCTCAGCCATTTCTGCAGTATTAAAAATACATTTGCTTAAGAGTATTTTCCTTGTACTCAAATCACATGAGTATTCTGAAATAAGGAGGCAAATTATTTGGTTTTGTACTAGTATTCTGGTAAGAATAGGCATTGTGAAAATTATCTCTCATGCATTCTACACCACTCTATCAGGTAATTTTACATTATAGATCTTCAAGATGAGCCAACCAAAGTCTATTTCTGACTGTGCAGAACTTGTTCTAGTGTAGGGAACAAGAATAAGTAACCAAATAAATATACACTGCTAGATGGTGGTAAGTAATACAGAGAAAGGGCTAACTTATTAATAGGTAGAGCGAGTGATAGGAGAGGGTTGCTATTTCATGTGAGATGGTCCAAAAATGTTCTTTTCAATGATATTTATGTAACTAGTAGATTTTCTGTCTCTGGCCAGCAAGCCAATGCTGCAAAACAAACCTTCCTAAAATTGATGTCAATGACATCAATTAACCAATGACAATGGCAATATTTGTTTTACCCATGAATCTGTAGTTTGTGTAAGGCAACGTGAGGGCAGCTCCTCTTCACTCTACTTCCTGTCAGCTGGCGCAACTAGAAGGTTGGGCTGGAATCGTCCAGATCTCACTCGCTGGCATATCTGCTGATTGGCTGGGAGAACTCAAACATCTGGGGATCCAAACAGCTAGGATTCTTCAGGCATCTCTCTGTGTCTTCACAGGAACACATTCATGTCTCCCACATGAACTCTGTAGTATGGTGGCTTCAGAGTCCTTCTTACATGTCAGACAGAGAAAAGTTGTGACCTAGTTTGGGAAGTTAAGAAGCATCACCTGGGCCCTGCCCCACTGGTCCCTGCAGCCACAAGAGCACCTCGGTTCAAGGGGAGAGGAAGTAAACCGGCTGAGAATTGTGTAAAGGATAAAAATATTGCTGTAGCTATTGTTTAACAATGCCAAAGTATATCTTCTTATTTAATATGAAAAATAGACAATCCAAGTCTGGTTAAGCACTAGTCTCTAGGCTTCTTACCCAGGGTGAGAAGTGAGGCTAGTGTACATCCAAGATATTACGTCTGCCTCCCAGAACCCTGCCCGTACTGACTTAAAACAGTAACTGCTGCTCTCATCCTTAACACATTCATAAAGTTGGCATTTCACAAAATTATTTTACAACACATTGCTTTTAACATGCTTGTGAGAAAAATGATCAAGAGTACATGTATATAAACTTCAGAAGAACTATACACGAGGAATCAGGTTGGTGATAACATGTATCACTTAGATCAACTTGAAAAAAATTACACTTTTCTATAACTACTTTCATACTGCTATATACTTCAGCAAGAGACTATAAGAAATGTAGCAGTTTAATGCTTAAGAATATTGAGTACAAATCCCATTCAGATTGTGATTCCGGAAAAATAAGGTGGGTGTTAGGTAACCCCTCCGTGGGATTGCTAGTCGACTCAGAATGGAAAGTGCCAGCATGAGGCCTGCTCCCGTTTCAAAGATTGGAATTCTCTATCCCCTTGCTGCCAGCATCCCTTCCTTCTGTTTTTGATATGAGTTGGGTATGATATGCTTCCCGTGCCTGCATGTAAGTGACTTGGTCCCCAGGGCAGTAGTATTCACAGATGGGGTTTGGGGATGAGGGTGCTAACCTCATCATCAATTAATACATTGATGAGTTCATAGATGAATGGGCTATTAGGAGATGGCAGAAGGGTATAAATCATGGGAGTGTGGCTTTGGGTACTACATCTTGTCCCTGGTTCCTTCCTCTGTGGCACACGATCTCTGGCTCACCCACTCTCTCTGCTTCCCACTGTCATTGTGTGAGCAGATTTTCTCTGCCATGCCCTCCCACCATGAAATCTCTGCCTAGATGTAGGTCTGAAAGCAATGAAGGCAGTCAGGGATAGACTGAAAGTTTTGAAACTGTGAGGCAACATAAACTTTTCCTCCTTTGTTATTTTTAGGTATTTTGTCATAGTAACAGAAAGCTGACTAGCATAGCTTCCCTTGTTGAACTTTCTGCCTGAGGAGGTAAGGTCTCCCGTGGGCAGGGTCTCTTCTTACAACTTTCCGTTCTGGAAAACCCCTCAACTTTGACATCACCCCCAAAGACAGTCTTTGCTCATGCTCATCAATGAGAAATAAATATTTTACTGAAATCCCATTGGCATATAGGAAAGAAAACGGACACACCACATATACAACCCAGTATAAACTCAATGGAAACCTCCTTCTTTTCCAAGAGACACCTATCTCATATCTATTTATCTCATACTCGTTAAAAACTCTTTCTTGGCAAAATAGTTCAGATATTTTACTGTTTACAAACCTAATCACATCCCACAAAAAGTGAAGGCAATGCCCCAAACTGAGTGTCTGTCTTACTTTGGGCATGACCATGCGGAGTTCCATTTACATTGAGCCAAGCAGACTGAGGCCCTAGCTTGTCTAGCAAAGTGATGCTCCCTGGCTACATGTGAGCATCATTCAGGATTCTCGGGGTCCACCCCAGATAAGCCGAATCTGAAGTTCATGATGGTAAATACCAGGCTCCATGTCAGCTGATATCAAACAAAGAAGTCAACAACTTCTACCCTATGGGGACATCTGTTCCTTCTTTGTGCTTCTGTCACCACTTCTTTCTCATGTCCCTTTTACTTGGTTCTACTCCCCTACCCATTTAACCATACGGTTTTTCCATCTGAGGAGGCCGTCTGGATAATTACATGACTAAAATTCTGAGGAAGAGATTTTGAGAAGAATTTCTTTCTTTAGTGGTGGCCCAAGGACTCCTATGCGTAACAGGATTAATGCAATTTTAGTATGTTTCACATAAAAAGTAGGAAAATTTGCAAAGAAATACAAATAAGCCAAAATACATATTGATGTCTCTGTGTGCATTTTAGCTATTACAAACAGAAACTGGTATCAAAGATGTTTCCTTTCTCCAAAATGTGACAGGATATTTGCATGTCTGTGTTTTTATATACCTGTATATATATTTTCAAACACCAAGTTATTTCCTCCATTAAAAAAGTCAATTTGCATAGCCTGAAAATTGCATATTTTATGGGTTGCAATGATTCTTTGACATAATTAATGCAAAGCTTTTAGCCCAGTGCAGAAACAGGCTAGAGCAAGGTATGGATGTACTTGCTTCAAGTACAAAATTTAAGGGCTCAGAAACTATTCATGAGCAACAATATTTTAATGTGATATTTTCCAAAATCAAAATTAATGCGAAACCCCTAAATGAACAAAATGTCAACTCCAAGGAAAACAAAATTAGTAACAGCACCATGCTGAGCCATACTGAAGCCTGAAACAAGAAGAACCAAATAAACAAACCATTTTATGGAATTTTGTTATCGTGTTCATTATGGGTTTCTTGCACATGTGATAATTTTTAAAATGTACTGCATTAAAATTATTGTGTTTACTATATTTGTCTGTCTTTCCTTTTTGGTGCACCCTGTTATATTTTGCACCTGACACAGGTGCCTTGTTTGCCTCAGTTTAGTCCTGGCTCATAGTAGCTCCTCAATAAATATTGTTTCATTTAACATGATTGAGTCACTTCCCCATCTCCTGCTCAATCTCAGAGGTTTCAAATCCTTCAGCTTTAATAGCAACTAGCTTCCTAATTCAAGCATTTCCTTTTCTCTCTTTTCTTCTGGAGGAGAATTGGACCGTCATCACATGCTCTGAGTCTTATAATTTTCACAGCTCAGAACTCAATTATCTTCACCCACATCATCTCTCTACCACACATGGATTCCTCCTTTAACTCTTGCAAAATGTCCAAACATTTCCTTCTACTCTTCAGAGAAACCATCTGTTTCTTTCTTTCTCTAATTAAACCTAGTTTTCATCAAACAGTAGAAAATGTTAAGAAAATATCATTTTGCCTAATCACTATTATTATGACAATATTCCTTCTTTGTTGTTGAATAAAGTACTTCACTTACAATGTAAGTGACTACGAGGTCATGAGAAAAACACTGGTCTTTGTACCAAAAGTTTCACATTCAAATCATGATTCTCCGTGCTAAATGTTTGAGCAAGTTATTTGAGTCTATTATATTTTCTGTTTGAAAACTATTTTTAAATTAAAGCATTATACATTTATATCCTTTATTATCATGATCAATAACAATATTTGATGTTTAATGAGACTCCCTGCACTAGTTTTAGAACCTAGACATTAATGTTTAAATCAATTCTATATGAAATCTATTTTGAGTTACATAGATTTATGACTTCTGGAAAATAATATTTATAATATAAAGATTTTTGTCTATATTACATAAAGCAAATGTAAAATTCACAATAATTATATAGAATATGATTTTAATTTATCTGGTATTATACAATCTTTATTTTCTATATACATCCTGTTCTGTCTTCCCTCTAGTTCAGCAGTTCCCAGACTTTAGCATATGTCTCATTAAAATACAGATTATTAGAGTCTAAAGCAAATGAACTCATAGAAGCAGAGAACAGAATGGTGGTAACCGGAAGTGGGGGGTAAAGGAAATGGGGAGACATTAGCCAAAGAATACAATGCTGTAATTAGGCAAGAAAAATGAATGATAAATATTTGAGGTGGTGGATACCTTGATTAGTTTGATTCATTTGTTTTACATTATACACACATATCACTTTTTTACCCCATAAATGAGTGCAATTTGTCAATAGTCAATAAAGATTTTATAAAGGAATTACAGAAATGAAGATTGATCCCCACCCCAAGAGAGTCTGACATTCAGATTCAGGAGTTCTGGTCAGAGATTTAAGAATTTTAAATTCTGCCAAGTTCTTGAATAATGCTGGTCCAGGGACTCTACTTTGAAAACCCTGCTCTAGTCAGATCTCTACTAGACAATTTTATCCAATTATTCAGCAGAATTTTGATTCCCTATCACAGTGAAACAATAGAGTGAGAAAAGAGAAATGGGACAGAGTTTAACCCTTCATTATCATAGAAACCTGCAACTACAACAGCTGTGGCCACAGGAAAATCTCACTTATGATTTCATGAATTGTTAATCCAATTTTTAAAAATCGATTTCTTTCGCTTGTATAAATAATTCTCACCCTCATATTCTTTGGAGCCCCATTCCATTATATAAGACCATGAGATACAAGTGAATAAGCAACATTTTTCCCTACTGCAGATGCCAGGCTTTGATTCTGATTTCTGGTTCAAGAAATATTCTTGACTTTGACATGGACCATTATCTCCTCACTTTGCCAACTTGCTCTTAAACTGGCCCAGTCTCACTCTGGGCAAAATGCACTGATGAAACTAGGAAGGAGAAATGATTACTGTCAAGAAAACCTGCCCTCTTTGTTCTTGTAATCAGGTTGGAAGGCAGGAGCCAGAAATTTCATCTTATTCAGGGAGTTAGGATATTCAAAGTTGCATCTAACATTATTATTCATTTGAAACTGACGAGTATCCAGTCATACTTACTAATATTTCCATGAATCTCAGTAATATTTGTCCAGCATTGCCCTCTAGTGCTTGTGGACTTATTTCTAATGAGCCTCTTATCTTCTAATTAGGATATTTGAAATTCAGTTAAATTACTTAGTGAAATTATATCTTCCCATAATCTCACAGCAGGGAAAGAAAAACTTAAGACCCAGACTGCAAGAGTAATTTTATGAGGGTTTCTTATTTGGTCAACAAAGAGTAAAAAAAAATGTATTTGTTGAGATATTCTTTCATTTGTACAACCCATTATGACAGATAAAATTTGTTTATCATCTTGACCTGCCCAAGAAGAAATGTTGTACAGAACAGGAGGTTATTTGGATGACATAATTTAAACCACATTTTCTTCCTCTTTGCTAGAAATTCATTTTGCTCTGCAGACTTGTTCTTAAATATATTTTCTAGACACAAGGTGAGCTGAGTTGCATCCCCGGGATATATGAAGAATTTCTTTCAAGATTAGCTAAAAAAGTTCTGGGTGGCTCTTTATTTTGAGGTGGGGGGCTTATTATTAAATTTAGTGAAGTCTGTGCTGTACCCAGAAGATTTTCCTATTTTTGCCTTGAGAAACAGAAAAGAGAAAATAAAAAAGAAAGGCAACAACCTTTGTGTGTCATGTTGAACCTTCTTCTTCTAGGACTGCATAGGTAGTTCCTGCACAGGGTGGCCACCAAAAGTCTCAGACAGGACCTGCCATCCTCATCTGTTCATGTGACAAGAAAAGTGGCCCCTACGTTCTGACCCAAAAGGCCAAAATGCAAGTGTATGACCTTCCTAATCCCATGAGTTGCTTTCTTTTCTTTCTTTTTTTCTTTCTTTCTTTTTTTTTGGTGAGACAAAGCTTTTGTGTTTCTAATTGCATGAAAAGTACACTTAGGGCTTCTGCTTATCTTGAGAGTGAGGATACAATGGGATTTTTCTAGACTGGTTTGACTGGCAATTGATGCTGTCAGTCACAACCTTGGAGACTAGTGCAAGGGGCTATGCAAAGACCTTGTCCTGTAAATAAAAATCCCAAGAGATAAATCCTAACCAGCTCTCATTTAACACACATCAACTGAGAAAATAAATTTCTTTATGACTTGCCTAATTCTAAAATTAAAATCAATAGGAAATGATAAAATTGCAAAGGAAACGCATCCAAATGTATTTTTTAATGATGGAATTATCAGTAATGAGTATTTTCCCTTTATACTTTTCATCATAACCTAAATTTTGTACAAAAAGCTTATTTAACAGCTTTATTGATGTATAAATCATACACCCTAAAATTCATTTATTTTGAGAAGAAAATTGAATCTTTCTTAAGAAATTAATGAAGTTGTGTAATTGTTCTCAAAATTCAATTTAGAACATTTCCAGTATCCCAAAAAGAAATCTTATGCATATATGTAGTTATCCCCAATTCTTACCCTTAACCCTGGGAACCAGTTATCTACTTTGTTTCTTCTTTGCTTTTTAGAGCAGTTTGTATAAATGGAATCATACAATTTGTGATCTTTTTTTGGTCTGGCTTCTTTAATTGAGTATTGAGGTCTGAAGGTCTATCTACATTTTAGCGTGTAGCATCTCTTTCTTCTTTGTGACTAGGTAATATTTCACATATGAATGTACCATATTTTGTGCATCAGTTCATCAGTTTGGGGGCATTTAAGTTATTTCCACTCTGGCTGTTGCAAATAATGCTACTGTGAACATAACATTGTCCTGGGCAGGTGACTAGAAGCAGAATTGCTAAGCCTTATGGAAATTTATGCCTACAATCATAAGAAACTAGTAGACTGTTTTGTTCAGTACTTTGTCATTTTACATTCCTACCAGTGCTATATAACTGGTTTTGTCTCTCCATCTCTTCAGCAGCATTTGGTGATGTCGCTATTTTTTATGTTAACTCATTTGATATGTGTGTAGTGATGTCCACTTGTGGCTTTAATTTGCATGTCTTTGATGACTGATGATATTGCGCACCTTTTGTTGTTTTAAGACATTAGTGTAACTTGTTTAACTTTTTGTCTTTTAAATTCTCTCTGTCTTCCCCCCCAACAACTAAACTGGATGTATGTACTTGAATTTGTCCAATTTAATTCTCCAGAAAATGTGAGTCTGAAAATGGTGTATACAAGGTGCTCTTTGCAAAGCAAAAATGGTTGTGATATATAGTACAATTTTCATTAATTTTTATGAGCTAAATTACTCCCCCTTTAAATTCATGTGTTGAAATCCTATCTGTGAAGACCTCAAAATATGGCCATATTTGGAGATAGGGTCTCCTCTGTCTCCGTGATAGAGGTATTCAAGTTAAATTTAAGTGACCAAGATGTACCTTATTCCAGTGTGACTGTTGTTCTTATAAATGAGGAAATCTGAGCACAGAGACGTACACCCAGAAGACAATGTGAAGACTTGGGGAGAAGATGGCCATCCACAAGCTAATGAGGAAGGGCCGTGATCCATCTCTCCCCCATGGAATCAGCCCTGCTAACCCTTTGATCTTGGGTGTCTAGGTTCCTGAACTATGAAATGCAAATTTCTGCTGTTTAAACTACCCAGTTTAAACTGGCAACCGTAACACACTAATACAGTAGAGAAATCACTTCTTCATTGAAGTTGTCGACATCTCCCTGCTCTAGATGGAGATGGCATGGGGGTGACGAGTGGGGGGAATCCAGAGGACAGTTTCTCTGGGGACACTGATATGACTTGCATTCTGTCAGATTCAGTATTCAGAGAGCTGATGGATGGTTCTTTGTGGACATTAACAGGGAGAATGGGTCAGGACTATTCCTTGTGCTCTTAGGGAAAACTTTTTCACCCTCTCTAGTCAGAATGGCCCCTTTCCTCTCCTCCTTTCCCCAGCTCCCTCTCACCTTCTGAGAGTCATTCTTGTCTGTCCTCTGGGAAGTATCCATGTGTGGTGAGAGGAGTCTGGAGGAGAGGGAAATGCGGAGGTAAGAAAGACTCGCGGTATAAACTTCTAGAGAAACTAGAAGTTATTGCAGAGCAAAGAGAATATACGTTAATACTTACCAAAAGTATTTTATTACATTCTAATATATGACTTTTGACAGCACGAACCCATAAAAATAGCTGCAGAATTGTGCGTACGCACATACATAGTTGTTTATTTTCCCTTTTGATGTTCTAATAACTTGTTATTTTTATTATAAGTTATTACCCCTAGCTAATGGAAACGTTGAAATGAAACCCACTTAAAGTATTATGACACTGGATGTCAAAAACACTTTTAACAAGTTTATATTTTCCTGTACAGAATCTCCAACACTCTATGATGTAGGAAACGAAGACAAGAACATTTAAAATATACCCTGCTGTAAAGAAATCTCAGCGAGTATGTGCAAAACAAATCAGATTTCCAAAAATAAAAATTATGCAGATGGCCAGACACTCTAAGGCAGAGCAAGATGACAGATTCTTCTAAATATTGAACTTGAATATTTAAATATTCAATTTAAAATTAAAGTCTCACTCAACTTTTCAGGAAATGGTTTCTTCTGTATGGATAGAACAACCTCAACTAGGACTATTTTACTTCAGTCATTCAGAAGATAATGTGTAGAGTGGACGAGACTAACACCACAAGATTAGGCCTTTGGGGCATTGATGAAATGATGAGAATGGTTACACCTTAGCAGCCTAGAGACTAATTATGTAAAGAAACTGAGCCAATGTGAAAAGCCAGCTAGAGAAGTGAGAGATGCTACGGAAGTGATGGTCAGCAAAGAGCAGTGGAAAAGACACGGGCTTGAAACCCGAAAGTCTAGGCTCAATATTATAGCCCCACTTAAAAATAAATGTACTGATATATAATTTACATGCCACACAACTTTCCAGTTGAAAATATAAAAGTCAGCGGTTGTCAGTCTTCATGTAGTTACGCAACCATAATCAAAGTTGATTTGAGAACATTTTCATTAACCTCCTTGCCAAAATCCCCCTGCCAATAATAGTCACTCCTATTCCCTATCCTGTCCTCTTCTCAGCTCCAGGTAGCTACAAGGATATTGTGTATCTTTTTAGAATCCTGGGTATTTCATTTAAATAGATTCATGTAATATGTGATCTTTTGTAACCGGTTTCTCTTGCATAGATGTTGTAATATTGTCAATACTTCATTCTTTTTATCGCTGATAGTATTCCATTGTATGAATACACCACATTTTATTTACCCACTCACAATTGATGAACATTTGGGTTTTTTTATTTACTATTTTTTATCCAGTGTGTAATCCTGGCAATTAATTATAATGACTAAGCCAGACTCTGTATCTAACTCCCTGGTTTCAAACATGATGCTACTGCTGATCAGTGGGGTGTACTTGGGCATGTTTCTTAAAATCCTTGTACCTCGGTTTTCTCATTATTCTGTTAGTTAACACATGAAGAGCCTTTAGCACAAAGAAAAGCCTTTGATCCTTTGTATTATTTCAAGAAACTGCACTGACTATAACTGTGGTCCTCTTAATATTGTCATCACTTCTAATTCCCTTATCTTTTAGTCCAAAATTGACTACCCTTCGGTGAATATTTCCGAGATTAAATTGAGGGATATGGAAGCATTTGACTTTGGCTCAATATCTGGCATGTAGTAAGTGCTGAGCAAACATAACTTAGAAAACGAGTAGTTCATTATAAGGTGGAAAACCAAGATGCAAAACTTAGTTTCAGGGAAGGAGTCTTGAATTATATGCTCATGAAAGAACACGTAATTGTACAGTAAATTCTGCTGCCAGGTGCCATCCAGTGGAAAGGCAAGTTGGTAAAGATGGGGTGTGTCCTCCTTCCCATTATTCACCAGTCTGGCACGTAACAGCGTCATTAGAGATAGTCATGGAGAAGAACCTCCAGAACTGCTTTGGAAAGTGGCAAGAACGATGGGTAAGTATGTTTGAAATGAGCAGGAATATTTTGAGGGAGATCAATAGCAGTGTGTCTGTACTGTAATAATTTTTCAGAATTTAAACATCCACTCTATTTTTTATAACTTCTGTTCAAAGAGAAACAATGGGAAGACACAGAAAGGCAATGACTGTTTTGTAGCAGTCAAGCTCCTCATTGATGGAAACATTTGCCGGCTCTGATTCTAAGGATGATCAGATACACAGCACGGTGAGTGCAGAGCAGGGAACAGAACAGGTGGTGGAGATGAGTAAAGCACACTGCTCTAGGCCAGTTGCTAAAAGAAAGGACAAAAGAACACACAAACCCCCTAGATTCCAAAAACACCAAAGCAACCAACAGAGCATGACAGAATCTCATTTTGATTGGAGTATGTTTCATTTTGGAGGCAAGCAAAATGTCTGAGTTTCTTTTCCCTGCTTCATCCAGTACAATGTAAAAAGCTGGAGTGAATTCTTTTGAAAATCAGATGCAAGACTTTGGAATATCCTTTCTGGATCTTAAACCTTTCTCTAATATGTAAAATGTACGGGGATTTGAGCAGAGATTTAAAAATCTCTTTCACACTCTAAGAAGTTGATCTGTTTGTTCTTCCATCTTCACCCTGTGTGCAAAGCATCCGTAAAAACGGAGTGCCGATTTTCAGAGCCGGCTGAGAGTGGCAGCATGGCTGTCCTGACCATGGGAAGGCAGCAGGCAAGACAAGGTGATGGGGGAAAGCCCCCAGTGAGTCTTCATGGGCTCCATGGACAATCGTCTAACATAGGAATTCTTGGTTGCTTCTGTAAATTGCTGCGGCATACTGCTTACCTCGTGTGGTTGCTCGGCGGTAGGTCAAGAGTTAGGTGCTTGTTTTAGGTCCTCTTTTGTTGCTAAGGCATGATACCTGACAGCCACTTAGAGGAGGAGAGGTTTATTGTGGCTCAGAGTTTCAGTCCCTAGCTGGCCAGCTTCAGGGCAGTAAGACATGACAGAAGAGCACAGAGGAGCAACAGGTGTTCACGTCATATTGGTTCAGAACCAGAGACAGAGGGAGGGTGCTGGGAAAGGTCACTCCGCCAGTGACCCCTCACTTCGAACCAGATCCTATTGCCTGACATCACACTCAGCTACACGTCCCATGACCACTCGCCTTCCCAACCCCCCAGTCTGAGCACATGAATTTCAGGGGTCATTTCAGACCCAAACCGTAAGAGCACTCGTCTAATTTAACACCATGAGCCGTGACATGCAGAGGCAGTGTGCCAAGTCCCTCGTGTAGAGCAAGCGCCTCTGTGGCTCCCCTGAGACGGGCTGTCTCTGTTTCTGGTTGTCGTACTGGAATCATGTACAGTTTGCTTCTTTTACTTTTCTTCATTGATAAAGAATTTAATAGTCAGAAAAGAAAGTCCTTTATATTTAAAGAAAGAGGAAAAAGGAGAAAGAGATAAATGTTGTGGGAAAAAGAAAGAAAAGAGTAATTGATGAAGTCAGCTCATTTTACATGTTCAGACCACAAAATGTGAAGCAAATCTCTTGCTGGGACGCAGAAATTTCTAGTTTATTCCATAAGAACTATTTTATACAGACCAAGGGACCTAAGTAAGAGATTCCCACATTTATATGTATTCTTGGAATGGTGTCCAAAGTAGTTTATTCATTTCCTTCAGCCAATTGATAGAGACTATAGGACCAAGTCAGGGAAAATTACCACTTCAAGCAACAGCGTGTGTGCGTGTGTGCGTGTGTGTGTGATTTAGAAACCATTCACAGCTCACCTCCCACCCAACCTAAATCCGTCCACATCTCATCTCTCCCCAGAGAGATCAGGCACAGATCTCGCCATACCCATATCCATCAGGTAAACTTCTTCATTACTACCACCTGAAACAATTACTGTGAAAAAAATTGCCTGGGAAGTCATTTTTGCAGCAAAAGTATTTCAATGCAGAGCGCTCATGATTTAGATTCACGGGTACTAATCTCTCATTCACATTAAAAGTTCTTTCTGAGGGAATTACTTTTCCACATAACAGTGCAAGAGGTGAGGTTAATGGATAAAGTGCTGCTGGTCAAATGAATGAAAGTGGTGATTTTAAAAAGCTCTCTGCACTTCCAAACGCCGTTGCTCCTCAATGGTAAACTAGGATTAATTAGTACAGTACAAGGATATGATCACTCTCCTCCAAGGACTGGAACATTTCCAAGTTTCTTTCAGCTCATAAATGTTTACTCAAATCTCTTTGCACATCCTGGATCTTGTGCCAAAAGAAGATCATATCCAGGGCTTGATTTCTTTTTTTTTCACTAATGGGCCATTTAAATTCACTATCAGCTCATTTCTCTTTCCTGAAAATAACAAGAGGTGGCTTTTGAAATGAAATTTCATTAAAGAAAAGAATAAGAACACTGATATAAGCCTCTTTTTCCTCGTTCCCATTTTTTCTTCTCTTCTTCCCACCTTCCCATCTTCTGCCTTTCCCTGCTTTCCCCTTCTTTCTTTTCTCACTCTCTTCTTTGGCTGGGTATACTAATCCAGTTGGTAGCTACAGTCTATTAAGCCAAGCTATGCATCTGGGTAATTTAAAAACATTTTCTTCATTTTTGGCTCCTAACAAGTTCAAGGGATGTCATTATCCTTACTGTTTTTAGACAGAGAGCAGGCTCGGAGCTTAGGTAACTCTCCTGAGCCCCTTTGTCGAGCTGAGATTTTTACATTCTATCTCAACCCCACGTTGTCCTGTACTCGCTCCATTTCCAAATCAACATGTGTAATGTCCCCTAAATCTCCTTATCTCATATACTAAATTACAAAATAAAAAAGTAATGGATTAGGGCCTTACTTACTCAGTTCTATCTTTGTCCATTTTCTGTTGCTATGACTGAATCCCAAAGACGGATTAGTTAATAAGGAGTAAAGATTTGTTCAGCTCATGGTGTTTGAGGCTGGGAGGTGCAATGTTAGGGGCCAATGTTAGGTGAGGTCCTCGCTGTTGCTGTGGATTGCGTGGAGTCCAATGGCAGCGCAGGGCGTCTTGTGACGAGACGGGTAGAAACAAGAGATAGAGCCTAATGGCTTTCATAACAGACTCACTCTCGAGCAAAGCTTTTAACCCATTAATCCTTCAGTTCAAGAATGATAGTTGGTGATGTTCTCCTTTTTATCCTGGTGGCGGATACCTGTTGTGGGCTCCTCATCTTAATCTAGGTAAATGTTTCATGTATACTCTGCTTGTGGAAATCATTTCACACTCTGAAAAGTAAGGAAGTGAAGACAAAAGGCGCTAGAGGTTGTAAAACCAGAAATCTTTCAAGGTGCAGTTTTGTGACTTTAAATAATCGTACCATTCCAAGTTCCCTATCTCTAAAATGGAATTAATACCTACTATGTAAGGCTTTTGTTAGAATAATTAGTTCAGACCATGTTGCTTGGTAAATTCTTAATAAGTGTTACCTGGATTAGCTTTCAAAAGTTAAGGATATTTGTTTTTGCCCTCTAATTAATTCTGTTTGTGGAATCTAGTGACAGTTCGGTTTTACTTTGTTTGTTTAAGAAGAGTAGACACAAAATGTTCTTTATCT
Organism: Hystrix cristata; assembly: GCA_004026905.1. NCBI lineage: Eukaryota > Metazoa > Chordata > Mammalia > Rodentia > Hystricidae > Hystrix > Hystrix cristata. Next base: position 25,200 of record PVJO010003196.1, on the reverse strand, counting down.
TTTTACTTAAATGTATTCCTTCTCTCCACCTCCTAGTGTTATATATAAAGCACCTAGGAAAGTGCCTGGTTTAAGTTTTATTGTTAAAAGCAATTCTTGAATGAATAAATAAATGAATATTCAATTTTTAAAATTTTAGCATAACACGTGATTACTTCTGAACAAAGGCTAAGGCTCAAATTTTGGAAACTGAAATATTTTGCTTTTTAACATATACTTATGAATACTTAAAAATAAAAAGGTAGTAAAAATTTTCTCTTTATAAAATGTTGGGAAATTAAAGCCATCATCATGAAAATAATGTTAGGTACTTTGTAGAGTATATCTCCTTTGAGATTTTTATACATACTTTTTAAACATGGATTCTATGGTCATATGTTTTATCAGCCAGTAGTTTGCATCTAATCATCAAATTTGTGGTACCATATACAGTATAATTTATATGCCTAGCTCTCGGCCTCTGATAAACTTCTTATTTTCCAGAATTAGAGCATTTTACTCATTATGAAAACTCATAAACATGAAAAATCTATATTTTGAGAAGTTAAATATGAATGAACAAATAATCAGTCTTATTAATTGCCCCACAGTTTCGATGATGGTAAATCGTTGCAGTGAGGCTGTTTGCACAGTGTCGTGATTAATAGTAACCAAAGTGTGACGTGTAAAGATCTTTTTGTTTGCTAGTGCCCACTAACTGTCGCAGACATGTCTGTAAAGAATGAATGTGATTCACCAAGGATGATCAGGAACCTCCAGTCAAGACACTTAGATGTGGGCATATAAAGAGCTGATTGACTGATGACTGACATAAAAGTGAGCTACTTCAGAAATTTTATGTGCAGGGTTTACTGGTTTCTGGAGCTAATTACCAGGAAACCAGAGACTGCAAAAGCCATTAGATCCCAGGTCAGATACCTGAGCAGAATTGGCAGAATGAGCAGAAAGATGTGCTTCTAGTGCCAAGCAGTCCTGAAAATTTAATTATCAGTTCATATCTGTTACTGTTAAGATGGTAAGAGAGTGATTATCATTTGCAAACTAAGAGGTTTCTATTGAGTCCCACGATATACGATTTTCTTTTTCATTAAAATTCTTATTACCTGTCACTCTAGAAAAATTGAAAATGTCTTTGTAAAGCTTTTCTAAGAAGAAAATACGTGGCTGAAGAAAAGGAATAATGCAAACTTCACATATATATTTATGATGATGATTCAATAGATCTTGGCCCTCCAAATATCATTAAGAGATGCCGTTACAATTTTAGGCATTTTTAACAGGTTGTACAGGGTATCTGCTAATAGCAACAGGTCTTTAGAAGCAGTTCCATATCAGCAGAAGGGAGAAGACAAGCAAGCTCTGTTCAAGGAACTCAATGCCAGTTGCATGCCATTCTGTAAATAAACATCTGAAATTCTGTAAAACTTTTCAAATTTTATTTGAAATTTGGGTTCTCTTAAAGCTTATTTGAATTCAGATGCTGATGCAAGTACTTTTCCAGCACCCTACAGGAAAGGCAAAAACTCCCAGTGATGCAATGCTTCGAACTGTTTGCATAGCAGTAGAAGTTAGCTGTCAGTATGACTTATCTGCTGATGTAGCTTCAGGAGTAGAAGAAACTTCGATAACAGATTCTGCCAGGAAAGCCAATGTTCTAAAAAATTAGTCTTGAGTAGCAAATATTCTCAAGGAAAAACAGAGCCAAAAAAAAAAAAAAAGACAAGGCAATGAAGAGAAGTTTCTCGATTTGGAAGATTCTCTTTCTTTCTGTGAAATTTTCTTACTTTATATCTATTATGATTTAATTGGAATAGATGAATATTGACGGAAGAACTTGAAATTGGTGGACCTCACATGTGGTGGTTTAGTTTTCAAGGAAGTGTTTTCTTTTCACAATATTTTCTAAGATTTTGTTTTATTGCATGAATATTTAATTAAATAGAACATCCTGAGGTACCATAAACTTAATCAAATTATAGAAGTTTGTGCTAACTACATTCCTGATATCTTTAACTGTAATGATATTTCATTATGCTCCGAAGGGAACACTACAACTTCCAGGTGCTTCCACACTGGAACAACTTTAGGAACCACTGAACTATAAAAATACCATTTCTTCACATTAAGGCTTTCAGCACAATTAAAAAGCAAACATTGGGAACAATTATTATTCCCATTGCCAGTCTTTTATAACTGAATAAAGGCATGAATTAGTTTTCTATTATTCTCTAGAACCCTGATTATGTTTTTTTACAGTCTGAAATTAGTTATTATTTAAATATTTTGCTCTCTGTCTGTCTGTCTCTCTCTCCTTCAACAGCAAGTTAACAGCATCTCTAGGCCCAATAAGTCATGAAGTAAGAGTTCATATTTACAAAGTAAAGTAAATATTTGTTTATTGATTAAATTTATTTGATAGAAAGAAAACTGCAGTAACTTCTAGTTTCTTTTCCCTGATAAAATGATTGATTTCCTTGACAAATTGAGTACATAGCTGTGTGTAGTTAACTGTGCTATGTCAATTTCATTGGATTAAGAACTGTCTACCAGATTAGTAAAGTGCTCTCCTGGGTGTGCCTTGGCGGGTCATGGAGGTGAGATATTGGGCTCTGCACAGCTTCCTCACCCATTCCTCTCTGGCTCCCTCCCGCTGGGCTGCTCCTGGTAACCCTGAACTAAGGAGCTTTTCTCCACCATGCCTTTCTCCCCTGAAGTTTCTGCCCTGAGCCAGTTGATCATGGATTGAAACTGTGAGCAAATTAAACCTCTCCTTTATGTCGTAGGTGTTGGGTCTGTGAGTCACCATAAGAAAGTGGACCAATACGCTATATACCAAATGCAGTGAAGGGATATCAGGAGCACAAGGGGATATCGGAACCACAGAGCCACTAATTACGAAAAATACTGCCGCAGAGCACAGGGGACTCTCTAAATCCAAGACAGGTGCACACTAAAACAGCAAGCACTTTAAAATTCATACCCATTCAGAAGTCACAGAATAAAGAAAATTACTAGAAAAAGGGAGGAAGTAATCTCAGCTCTTGATAATTGCTGTTTTGCCTTATAATGTAAAATAAGCCTTTGAAAAGATAATTTTTATGTTCTTTTTCATTGCTTTTCAGTAATACCAATATTTTGTAGTTTATAGAGATAAATCCTCCTATTCATAAATTAGAATTCCTTCTTTCTCATCACCCCAGTAAATTATATTCTGATTCATTTAAGAGCATCATTTCCCAGCGCCTTCCTAATGAGCTAAGTATTCCAGGGACCACTAAACTACAGGTCTGTTCCATTGGGCAGGGTCATTTAGACCAACCCTTTGGTGTGTGGATATGTGTATCCTTTGATTCTTCACTGTGCCTCACTCTCTTGCTAGGAAATTTCATGTTTTTGGTAGTAGGTAAAGAGTTTCCTACAATATTGGCAAGTGTATGTGAATATCTGTATGATTTTTTTCTCATTTTAAATCTAGATGAACTGCCAACTTGAACATTTCCAAACACCTAAGAAATATACCAGCTGTACTGGCATTGCAGCCTCAAAACCAGCCCCCAGATCTACGCCCTTAGCAGAGCTCGGAGGATTAGCAGGACTTGGCAAGTGGGGGTTTTGCAGACACCCCTCTGTCCTTCAGTTTTGATAGTAGAGAATCCAATCTGATTCTGACGGGCAAGGAGATAAAGCTCTCCCTGAAAAGTGCCACTGCTTTTCTTGGTAATAGAATACTGCGCAGAAGCAGATTGAGTGCCATGCACAGTGTGACCATGGAAACATTTGAAGGTCTTCATTTAAGATGTTGGGCTTTCTCCTATTTTCTGTCACAATCTCATCTTAAGCGCTTTCCATTTTTCCACACGTTCACCTAAATAGCTTTTATTCTGAAGCTATTTGCAGTGCACAACATATCTTTCTTGTTTAGTTGTGTGTTTCTTTTTCTTCTCATCTTAGGCCATTTCCGGCCTTGACATTTTGTGTCATAACTCATTATCAGAGATCCCCTTTCCTGCTCCCTTCCACAATCTCTGTCTTCAATATTCATTCAGTCTGAGAAATGCTAGAGTGTTTTCTTTCTGGACCTTCGAGGTCCCTGTAGTTAACGGCACTGAGCTAGAAGACTAGGGAAATTATGGAGGGCGTTTATGTACTCTCTGTCACCCAGAATCACTCTTCCCATTCTCAGGAACAACCTTAGGACAGTGTTAGCTGCAAGTGATGGAGAGATAAATGCTTTAAGAAACATTTCAGGAGTAGAGAAAGAAAAGGAACCCACTTTGTCATGTTGGCTTAAGTCCATGGTATAAATGGCCCACCATGGTCAGTTTCAGCCAGCTAAAGAGGTCACTGAGCACAGGTTTAGGACAAGATGCAGTGACACACCACCTAGCAATGTTTCCACCTGACAGATGCACTGGATGTAAATGACCTTAAGAGCATCTATCAGGGGTAAGCATACTGTTTTTTTTTTTGTTTTTGCTTTTGCTTGGGGGTTTTTGTTTTGTTTTGGTTTGGTTTGGTTTTGGTGAAGGAATAGACAGGAAATATTTTAGGCTTTGCAGGCCATAATGGCTTATTCACAGATACTCATTTCTGCTATTATAATGTGAAACAGCCAAGGACTATACATAAATGATTGGGTGTGGCTGTGTTCCAATAAAACCTTATTTACAAAAATAGGCAGTGGGTCAGAGTCAGGCTCAGGGCCATACAGGAGTTTCCTGAACTCTGTCATTGATGATGCTAAAATATAGAAAAAGAATGAAGATATAACAACTTTTGACTATGTATTAACTATTTTTAATATGATTCATTCAATTGTAAATTCATATAATATTTAGTAATGTCTGTTTTGACCAGTTTGAACACTTTGAAAAATTCCTGATAATTTAATAATCAGCTATTTGTGAGTTGGCCCAGCCAGCTGTAGCTCAATACTGAATCCACCCCTGCTCCAGGGTTCCTTACTGAGGCCAGTGTATCCAGTACCATTAAAAATTTTTATTAGTCAAGAGAGAGGAAAGTAATCCATTACTGTACAGATAAAGAGATTCAAAGAGATGTTTTATACAGTAAGACTTCTGGAAATTAAAATTCTTGAACAGAAACTTTGTTCATATGGGATTGTGGACATGCCGTCTGGGATAGTGGCAAACATTTGTTACTGTGAGGAGAGAATCTGGGTGCTTCTGCAGGAGCAGCTCCTGTGTGAAGTCCAGTGATTAAATTGCCACTATAGAGAAAGAAGAGAGGCATAAAAATGTATCCTTGGGGTCGGGCATTTAGTTCAGTGGTAGAGCACTTGCCTAGCAATGCAAGGTCCTGAGTTTGATCCCCAATACACCCTCCCGAAAACGCATCTTTAATAACATCATCCCAGTGACTAGATCAAGTCATCTTGCCTGAAACCAGGACTGATATCCAGTTTTTAATTAATAATGATAATATACATTGTTAAGCCACATACATTGTTTCTATATATGTTTATCTTTTGGTTGATGTCACTTACAATCAAAAGATTTATCAATAAGACATCTATCCATTCTGCATACTGAATTTTCTTTCTAAATGACTCCAGATTATAAGCAAATATTAGTAGCCCTAAGGGAGAACCCTTGGTGCCGTTCAAAATTAAGTACCTGATTTATCTCCAAACTATTTGTCTTTTCTCATTAGTTCTTGGTTTTGTGGGCACATTATTTTCCTCTTGGATGATGCGGTGTAAGGATGTGTGGTATGCTTGTCTATTCATAGATCAGTAGTCTTTGAGTAGAGCAATTTATCCAAATCATCTAGATGTTGTTAAAAATAAAGGTAATGTGTCCTTCCTTCCGGAGAGTCTTCATCTGTAGGTCTTCGTACCAATCCTTGATCTTACGAGCCAGTGAGTCAACGGAGCCCTTAGGAGTGAGAGTCCCTTGCCATTATGCATAGAGGTTACTGACAGTTTTAGAATCAAAACATATGAAAGGAGAGACTAGAAAACATGGTTCTGGTGAGCTCTATTGAAAGTGAACCATCTTATGAGCAAAATTGGCCAAGTCAATTTACCGATGATTCTATGCTCTCATCCTTCCCACGATTATCATTGATGCCTACTCTTTGCCCGATGCATGGCAATGGATAATTTTTGTATATCAGAATATTGTATTGTGCACAATATTTGTATAATGTATATTGGACAAAGATAGATAAGGTTCCTGCTGTCATTGGGTTTAGAGTCTAACCGGGGAAGCAGAGAGGAAGAGAATAAACATGTTAATAGTTGGTTGCAATGTGATAAGAGCTCTGGTGCGAATAAATATAGGTATGGTGCTGCTGGCCGTGTATGGACTTCGGTCCAGTGAGCGAGAGCTCATGCACTTGAATAACCCTGACAGTCCTCCTTCAGATGAGTTGGCCTTTCACACACTGTGGGAAGAATTTGCCACTCAGCCAGTCCCAAATAATGATGGGCTCCTCATTGAGGTGTGTGACATGGTAAAATCAGCTCCCTTCAAAGAGACGGGGCTTTCTCTTTAGAAATGGAAATGGAACTGGTTATGTAGTTCTGAAGGTCATTGACTATTTGTCTAGGTGTTTTTCTGACATAGTCATCTCTTCATACATTTGTGATCGTCTTGAAAATAAATTCTTTCAAGTGGAATTGTTGGGATAAAGGATATAAACGTTAGTGATCTTTAAATCTATCACTAAGCTATCAGTAACAGTTGTGATAATTTACACTTCTACCAAAATGTCATGAGACTCTCATTGCCCACATCCCAACAAGCAGAATATACCAATTTAACAGATACTAATGGAAGTTTTATAATTTTAATTTGTGCTTTTCTTGTATGATAAATTTGATTTTTATTTTTAAAAATATGTTTAGAGCCAGGTATAGTGGCACACACCTATAATTCCAGCACTCAGGAGGCTGAGGTAGGAAGATTGCCATGAGTTCAAGGCCAGCCTGGGCTACATAGAAAGTTCAAGACTAACTTGAACTACATAGCAAACCTTGTCTCAAAAAGAAAAAATAAATAAATAAATAAATAAATAAATAAAATGTTTAAATGCTATTTTGTTATCTGTGAATTATCCTTTGATATCTCTTACAATGTTTTCTCTACTGAGTTATTAACCTTTTATCATTAGCAATTGTTATTTTTATATTAAGGAAAAATGAACCTTTTAAAATAATTTCCATTGTACTGGAGTCTATCTGTCCTTTTATGTATACCCATGTTTATACCAGAGCATTTTACAATAGCCAGCCTCTGATAACAGCCTAGGCACCTGTCAATAGATGAATGAATAAAGAAAATGTGGGATATATATGTGTACATAGAGGACTATTACTCAGCCATAAAGAAGAATCAAATCATGTGATTTGCAAGAAAATGCATGGAACTAGAAACCATCATGTTGAGTAAAATTAGCCAGACTAGAATAAGTATTGCATGTTTTCTCTTATAAGAGAAACCTAAAAATACATGAATAAATAAATAAATAATTAAAATAAAGGAGAGCATCAAGAAACTAGAAGGTAGACTTCTAGAGATGATGAAGGGGTTAAAAAAGAGGAAGAAGGCATAGAAACTAAGATACATTAACTGCATGTACCAATGTCCCGAAATAAACCCCATCATATATAATATTTACGTGAACCAATAACATATATAAATAAAAAGTTCCTGCTGCTAGTAGAGTTTGTCTAATAATATCTTTTGAGTTAATTAAAAAATGGAAACAAAGCTTTTGTAAATAAGGGAGGAGGTGTTGAAGGGAGGGGAGGAAAATGGGAAAAAAAGAAGCATCAAGATACATCATGTAGAGGTACAAATTCCCTGTGATGAATGTTTCCACTATGTATATCTAAAATGTACCACTAAAATAAAATTGAAAAAACAAAAACAAAAAATAAATAAATTTCCCCACATTGAATGCTAATATTGTGCTAAACATCCCTCCATATTTTGTTCTAGAACATTTTTGTGTCTTTAATATTTAGTGGTACTTTTTTTTTTTTTTTTTTTGTGGTGCTGAGGATTGAACTCAGGCCCTTGTGCTTGCAAGGCAAGCACTCTAATCACTGAGCTAAATCCCCAGCCCCTGTGTCTTTAATATTTAATCCTTTTATCCTTCTGGAGTTTGTTTTATTTTGGAGATAACTGAATGACACAATTCTGATTTCTGAGGAGGACATCTATTTCTCCTCACTGACATGCTATGTCCACTTTATGAAATACTAACACCAATTCACATGCTTACATGGGTCTAATTCTGTACTCTGTTCTCTTGATAAAGATGATAAGTTTTAAGGGAGAGAGGAGACCAGAAAAATCTTGCGTATTTTACAGGTGATCTTGAGGGACGGCCAGAGTGAGGGAGCTGAGTGTTATTCACTTAGAGCACTGAGAGCCAGAGACAAAAGATATCAAAATGGAAATTAGGGAGGAATGAAATGTGGTCCCTGGAAACAATCTCCTCTACTGCACAATTTGCCCTCAGACAAGTGGCAAGATTTTGTTTTTTCTTTTTCTGGCCCTCTCATTATTCCAAAGAATTAACAGTCTGTTAGGCACAGTTGTTGTCACATCCACATTTATTGGATATCACCAGATTTGAACCTCTGCTCTTTTGAGTGGAGAATCTCTGAGTCCTTGTCTTAGCCCGTTGTGTCTCACTATAACAGAATGCCTCACATGTGACAATGAATCAAAGCAGGAAATTTATTTAGCTTATGATTTGCTGGCTGGAAAATCCAAACAGCATAACCCTGGTATACAGTGTGGGCCCCATATCTGTGACAGAACAAGTCAGGTTGCATCGTAAGGCAGAAGCACATGCAAAAGGAATTTTGTGCCAGAAAGACCCGAAGGAAAAGAGCCAACCTTTAAAACAACCTGCTTCCTACTCACTCCCATGAGACAATCACGAATCTGCATGAAAGACAAACTCTTAAACAACCAAATTTCCTGCACATGAAGTCCGGGGGGACAAACCATACCAAAACCACAGTGATTCCATAAACCCACTTTGTGAGGTCTTTAGGGCCATGTGTCCTAGTCAGAAAATCTACACATGGTCTTCCACTCCAGGGAGCACTGGCTAGCTGTAGGGACCATGAGAATGATGGGACACAAACTGGTTCCTGGCCACCAGGCTTAGGTCAGTGGGCCGAGCATGCTTGTGTACTACATACACCCGCTAGGGCTGCCACTGGGTACTCACAGGACAGCGGTAGAAACGTCCTTCTTCCCACTCTTTGCACCTGGATCCTGAAGGTACCTTGATCTCACAATGAGTCTTTCATGAATTTGTGTACTAGAGGCTCTAGCTCAAAACATGTCCATGAAGAAGGTAATAGGACAAGAGCCAACCTGTTTGTAGTACCATTTCTCAGTATTGTTATTACTATTTCTGCCTTCTCCAGGGGCACCTGCACCCATGCATAAACAAACAAAAAATCCAGAAAAAAAAGTTCTCTCTTCTGCTTACTCCAAATATCTCACACACACACACACACACACACACACACACACACACACACACACCCCAGGGACTTTGCAATGCAACCTGTATAAATAGAGTGCATGCTTGGGGTCAGGGTGACACTAGTTACTAGGCAGTGGTTAAATCCAATGTCCAGACATGTGTAGAATCAGGGATGACCCAATTAGGACAGGACATATGAAAAACGTGAATGTGTAGTGCCCATCTTTTAAATTTTTCACAGCTAGAATAATAATTTTAAGCTGCTATAACTATGCCTCCTACCACACAGAATCAATGATACAACTGTAAAGAGTATTCAAATACTCATTTAGATTTCCTCTCTCATATAGGAATGTAATTTAAATTGTCCGGTGTTCTTTTCCTGGGAGTTGCACACACAAAAGATTTTTTATTTTTAATCACTAACTTTACAAAGCCTAAATAAGCAACAGGATCCATAACATTTTCTATGCCATGGCAGCACTCCCTCCCTACCTTCCTATCTTTTATACTTATGCCACAGAGGTTCTGTAGCTGAGTTAACCGGAAAATGCTGTAAGTTCCCTCAGTTAAAAGAATCCATTTTATTTCCTGAATTTCTTCCATGGAACAAATAACCATAGATTAATTCACAAACAATTCAGCAGTGATACACAACACATAAGGACAGAAATAAGAGCAGAGTATATATATATATATATATATATATATATATGTGTATATATACACACACACACATATACGTATCCACACACACATAAAGGATACGTGTATATATACACACAAATATAAAGGATATTTATATATATATATATATATATATATATATATATATTCACCCATCTTCAACCTACACATCGTATTCTTAGGGCTGTTTATTGAGGAGACTGGGGAAATGACAGAAAAATAAATAAGCTGTAGAGATTAAACAAAGCATTGAAATACCAAAATGGTCAAGTGAGTCCTCTGGGTATTATTTCTTTTGGCATCCCTGTACCATTTCTTCATCTGACTGTACATCTTTGTATTAGACTAGGACTTTTTGTGTCTGGGGGAGGGCATCCTGTCTCATTAAGACATGAAATAAATAACCTAAAGGTCAAGAGCATGAGTAAAATTGTGCCATGACTAGTAAAAGAGAACAGTGCTATGGCACATGATGACCCAAAGGGGGTCCTTATCCAAAATACTGTAGGACTAAAGAAAGACAAATGATTTGGAAAATAAGCCTCCACAAAAATGAATTTGGTTGTCTTACAGTTACTCTTCAAATATCCTCATGATTATGTAGGAAAACAAAGCCACTGAGACCCCCATTCTGTCCTCCCCAGCTTCCTTTGATTGCTTAGAAAGACTCACACATGTCCTCCCAGGACAACAAAGCTCTTTGCGAGAGGAGGTTTGGGTAGAACTGGAGCCAGATGGCACAGTCCTAGCAATCCAGAGAGCTCGGTGTCCTCCATTAACAACCCGGCCTCTGCTTATTAGAGGTGGGAGGAAATGCCAGGACCCTAGACGATCAAAACATGTGGACATCTCTAGACATTAAGAGCTAAAGTCTTAAAAGAGGTCAATCTTGCTTAGTGGTCTGCATGTGCCTTTTCTTCATTTTAGAGTTTTGGCTTTCTGCTAACATTAACTTCTATGTATTTTCAGTTCAGACCTCTCATACCTGTTTCATTATATCATCTCAGCCTACATCCTTTGGCCTTCGCCTCACTGTTAACTGCCTCAATCTCTTGGTATTTTCTAGATTCAGAGCTCAGAAGAGGGAATTCACTGGTCTGCACCTCTTTCATTCCTTGTCATGAACCAGACTAATACGTGGCTATCTTTGGCTCTTGTTTTCACCCTGAGCCCAATCAGTTATGGCCAGTTTGAAGGAAAGCTTCAAAACATTGTCAGTTTGGCAGCTGGTGATGTGGGTTAGGCAGTAGCCACCTTAAAGGGCCTGAGGCAGGCCAGATCTTTAAGGGCTCCAGCGTACTGCGCCCCCATCTCTTCTGAGAAATGTGAACTTCTAAGTGTTCCCAAGACATTTATATATCTTAACTGTTTGTGATGGTTAATCTGATCATGGCTATTTGGGGTTCTATATGCTTCACTGCTAAGTATATTAAAGTCTTTTTACATACTTGGAATGTTTTCTGCTATTATTTCTATAAATAGATTTTTATGCCATTTGTACTGTCTTCTGACTCTTCACTAATTCCACATAATCTTACTCTTCTTTGCATCATATAACTGCTGTTGGACCCATTTTTCATGTTTTCTTGTTTTGTAAGGTACCTTAAATTGGTCACCAGTAATAGTCTTGTCTTCTAGTTATGACACTCTGTCCTCACAATGGGTGCTTCTGGGGCCTGTACTTTCAATAGAATTTTTAACTCATGAATTTTTGTCTTATACCACTTCATGAACTCTAATTCTTTAATATACTGAACACTCATGTTTTTATCATTTTTTAGCTCAACTAGCTTTTTATTAGCTATAATCAACTTTCTTTTATAGACTTACTGATCATTTTGTTTATTAGGTACATTATTTGTTCAGTTATATCTTTGAACTTGCCAAGCACCTTATTGATCTGTTTTTATCTCCTTTGTTATCCTTCCAAATAATTCAGCTGTATGGCTTGTAATTTCCTCCCCATTGATGCCCCATGGATCAGCTGCGGGAGAGTTGGAACGTTTTAGAGGCACTTTATTGCTTTGTCTTCTCATGTTTCCATTTTTTGTGTGTTTTGTGCTAAGACTTGAAAGTTGATGATAGTGAAAGACTCTGTTGACAGTGTGGTGACCTCTTTGGTTAGTGTCTGCATTTCAGTGAGGCACTCTGGGCATGATTAACTATACTAAAGAGACCTATAACTGTACTATACACAACTAAGAAAAACCAAATATTGACCTACAGTTAATATCTACTAAGGGAAACAACTTTACCTTCACTAACAAGAACAGCATTCAAAAATAATAACATAGATTTAACTAACTATCTGAAGATTCGTATAGCTTAATGGTTATACTACTTAAGTTAGAGGAGTGGGGAACAGGATAATGAAAAAAGTACAATTTGAAATATTAGTCAGTGGAAGATGAGAAGGAGATAAAAGTGAGACAGGGTATCCTATTGAGTAGTAAAAGGAAATAAATAGTATTAGATAGCAGAGAAACAACAAACAAGAAGAAGAAGAAAAAGGAAAAAAAGCAATATAAAGGAAAAATAGAAAGAAAAATGTTAAAAGGAGAAAAGAAAAACCACCCCCTGTACAATGTAGGAAAACCAAAGAGAAAAAGGAAAAAACATTGAGTCATTAAAAACAAAAGATTCCTCCATGTTTTTGAATAAGTGGTTTCTTTCCAGGATCTGCCATCTTAAGGTCCACCAAGTCACAATTCTCCCTACCTAGATTTATGGCCTGTGAGTTTGCAAGGGTCCCTCTGCGCTCCAGCGTGGTGGCGACCATTCAAGCCAAGGCGTGTCCTTGCTCATGTTGGTAGATGGAAAAAGCAATCAGGGTTCTGCTTTCTGCTGGATGTAGGCTGTGGGACAGGGGTTCAAACAGACTCTTCGATTTAATGCCAACATTTTCAGATGCAGCCTCTTCCGAAAGCCGTACTCGCCAGGTTTGTTTTCTCAGTACAGTGGCAGGGCCTGAGTTTAAACTTCTTGAGGCATCTATGTCTAGCCTGTACCCTCTCTGCAACTGTACCCTGTGACTGTCTCTCCCCCAAAACCAGTTTTTTGTAGTTCACAATAGAAGTGGACTTTTGGGGGGCTGCTGGCCAGATCCATAGTTTATCCCTAGGTTTACCTTCTCTTCCCAAGCGTTGACCTCATCCACAGTCAGGTCAGTCACTTAGTTGGTGTCTCTGCTGCCCCATCCAAAGGGGAAAGAAACTGTAGAACCAGTTCAGAGTTGGCAGATGGCCACAGCCAAGGTACAGAATCTATAGGCATGAGGGCAGACTTAGTGATCATCAACTTAGTGATTCAGTGAAAATCATTTGTTTTAAAATCAAATCTGTCGTATGATAGGAACAAAAATATGAACATGTAGCCACTCACTCTCTTCACCTACACTGGCTTCCAAGGAGAAGTTATTGCATTTTTGATATATATTAGGAAAATATATTGTTCTTCAATGAAGTCAAAACGGGTTTCCCTAGAGGCTTCAGCCTGGTATTTTTACATATTATTACTTTCTAATTTTCTGGCATTTATCCCCACTTCAGTGTTTAATATAGTTCTAAATGAAACAAGTAAGTGTGCTTAAAAGCACGTTTAAGGATATTCCTAAGTGAAAGCCAAAATTGTAGCCAATGAATCTCTTTCAGTGAAGGAGTGTCATCAAGTTTCTGTTATTTGAGGTGATATGAAATCATTTTTACTCATTCAATGGATACTTATGAAATAGTCCATGTTGCTATGTTGCTATTACTGACTACTAATATGATTATTTCAGATATTGAAAGTACCACATGGATCACCACAGATAAGGTCCATACGTCTGTGCAGCTTCCATTAATGTTTAGTTTTAAATAGGGCAACATAAAAACAAACAACATGAATTTAATTCCTTGGTATGCGAAACTAAAAAATAAATGTAATTGTTGAACTATGTGAAGCTGACCCTGATTTGTAGTCTTCAGATCTTCCATGATCTCAGTACTTTTGAAAAGATAAAATTGACAGTTACATATATTTGAATTGTAGAGTTCTAAGGACCTACCATCGTAAGACAAACATTGTCATCAATAATATTAATGGGAGAAAGAAATCTCAGGAACTTTGAAATTGCAAAAACTTTGTTTTGCTTATGAACTCGTGGGCTATGACTGAGTCACTGTAATTGTCTTTTGTGTGTAATCCTAATTTGGGGATAAGTAGTGTTGAAGCTAAGAACATGATACCCGCAGAGTATTGTATTTGCTGTGCTGAGTGCTTTGAACTGCAAACCAGTCTCAGAACCAAGGTCTGTCTGACTTTCTCCTGCCCCTGATTTTTGGCTCACCTTCTTTCTTGACGCTCAGGGAACTGCTTTCTCTAAAGCGCCTCTTTTCTGCTGAGGAAAGTTCCTGCAGAAGGAATGTAGCTGTTGTGAGCCCTTCTCCCCGAGATCTCCATTAACCAATGAAAATTAATTACTAGAGTGGGAGAGGGCAGTAAATATTTCCATGCCCACACCACAACAGGAGAGACTTTTTACTTATTTTTCTGAGGGCTGCCACCCAACGGAATTTATTTCAGAAAAAGACAATTTCTTTGGTTGCAGTATAGTTCTTCTGCTCGCCTTCTACACCTTGTCATTACCACCTCCAAGAAACCTTACCCCAATCCTCTATAGCTGTGGCTTAAAATGCTATTTATAGTCAATCTTTCAGCCCTTCTTCGCATTAAGTATGTTATGTGGCTTTGTGTGTGTATATAATAAATTTGTATGTCCTTTTTCTGTTAATGTGTCTGTGGTCAGTCTATTGCCATAGAAGTAATTATGGAAATTCAGAAGCCATAAATGACATTCTTTTTGCCTCACAGGGGAGTAAAGGGCTGTGATGGAATGGCAATAAAAGGAAGACAAAAGAAAAAGAAAAAGATCAATTAATTTTATATAACAATTAATGAGACACATGCGGGGCATTGATTTGTTCTACATTTGGTATAAGGAGAGTTTTGATATAAGGAGCCTGCAGAAAACAGCTTTAAAGCAGTATGTATGAATGGGGAGGGTGGCTAGCTAAGAGCAGGCGGGGAGGCAGTGGTGCTGTGTTGAGCTGAAGTAGGAGGTCCTACTTTACTTAGATATGAGTGTCAGTCTTTTTATTACTCTGCTTAGGCTACCAAAACAAAGTACCCCAGATCCAATGGCTTTAACAATAGGAATTTATTTTCTCAGATTTCTAGAGGTTAGAAGTCCAAAATTAAGATTTCGTAATGTTGGTTCTTTCTGAGAGTTGAGAGACAAGAGCTGTTGTACACATACCTTCTGTTTTGAAGGTGCCTGTTTCCTGTGTCTTTGCATCACCCTCCCTTTATCATTCCACAGACGTGTGTCTGTATCTGAGTTTGTTTTTCCCATAAAGATACTAGTCATGTTTGATTCGTGGCCAAGTTTCTGGGCAACAAGCTTTCTCCTCCTTAAAGTTCATTTTCAATGAACTTGTCTCTCTTGAGATATTAGAACAGATCAGTCTGTGCTTCGAGAACACATAGTTGATGCTTTTAAAAATATGATCTTTGTCTATATTCTCAGCTCTGTATCATAACCTTTTATGTTTTTGCCATCTGAACAAATTACTTACCTGGAAACAAATACATTCTTTCTCTAAGTCTAACCCTCTTTCAAAGATTTGCCCAGTTTTCACATTTACTCTGGGGCCTTCTCAGAACCATAAGAGAATCAAATCTGTCTTTGGGAAGCTTCTTGTAAGGTAGAAAGATGATGGACATTGCAGTGAGTGGCTTGGGCTCTTTGCCTGGCTTTTTCACCAGCTGGCCATGGACCTTTGAATAGTCCAGCCATTCTGAACATCAAAGTAGCTATCACAGATTGCAAAGCAATACCCATTCCCTGTAGTTATGCTAAAGATAAAGTAAAATCACAGAGATTACAGGCCTAACGCAGGATCTGGCACATGCTAGATGCTTGGATAATTTGCTTCCTGATTTTCCGTGATGCTCCTATTTTGTACCGTTATTATGTGTATACTCGCATGCATTTCTTATAGTCATTATCATTTTATTTTGCTTTATAATTATATATGTGTAAGTGAGAGGTCACACAGCTGACAATAACTATTCTGGCTTCCAAGCTGACTTATAAAATCATGCCAAGTCAAGCAAAAAGCACGGGAGTCAAATAGAAAGAATAGATGTGGTGTTTCATCGAATTCCCAGTATCCCATCTGTAGTCTCATAAATTTCCATTGAGAGGCAGATGTGTACAAGCCAGTTAGGTTTATTAAAGAAGACAAAAGACCTCTGTAATACTCAGCCAGAATTATTTACCTCTGGAAAATTTGGAAACTGGTCTTTCTGATTATTTTTCTTGATAGTTAGATTGAGTCTTTTGTTTTAAGCGTAGAAGAGCAGATGAACACCCAGATAATGCTGTATTTTTATCACTGGGCTTTTACTACTCTGTGTCTGTTCCCCATGCCAGTCACTACTCTCCTCTACTACCACAGAGAGCAGCAGTCCACTCTATACAACCTGGCCATTAATGCAATGATCTTTGAATTATATATAGTGTGACTAATTGTTAGGGTTCTTTATAAACATTGGCTAATTAGTTAATCAATAATACTTAAGCGGCTTTCTTTTCCCATCACAGCCCCCCCCCCCATGACTTTATTTTGTGCGTTTTTATTAGGCAGGATTTCAAGTGCCTGTGCCACTACCACATTAAGTCTATTAATGGTAGTCATAAGTCAGAGCAAGCAAAGGGATTAACTCAGGGCCCCAGAAGCAATTAATACAGCCCTTAAAATTTTGGACTGATGAATACACCAGGAACAGCGTCTTAGTAAAATGGACATGCAGGCATGTGTTGGAGTTTCGAGGCTTAATTTCCTTCCAGTGGGAACTGGTAGATGCTTTTATATCCAACATTACCATATGCCAATGGAAGAGAAACATATGGAAAGATGTTTAAGGAAAAAACATAACTGCATTGTTTGCTTAACCTCAAAAAAGTTGATTATTTCATTTTAACAGGAACTTCCAGGCAGACATATTTTGTTTTTCCTTTTGGATAAGATCTTACCTATAAACTTGGGAAACCAGTCAAATAGGTCTTTTTAAAAATAGAAGTGATTCTGCAAAGTGTTTAAAATATCTTGCTCTCTAATTAGCCAGACCAGAGTTAAAATTTGGATTCTAACAGTTAATAGTTACAAAATCCGGGGCAAGTTACAAATGCCTGCAATGCTCCATTCCCTCATCTGTAGAAGAAGAATGATATTGACTGTGTTATAGAATTATGTTGTGAGAATTGCATGTGATAACTTGGAATTTGAATAACGGAATGATGTATACATAGCCTAATTCCAGACACATAGTAAGTAACCATTAAATATTGGTCATCACTATTTCTAGAAGACAGTTTTCATATTGGTTTTGTTCACCAAGTTACTCTTGAAGATTCAATATGAATGGGAGGCCAGGGACAAAAAGAATTTAAAGCTAAAGCTGGAGGGAAAAATAATTATTATGACTGCCAAATCTACTTCAGGACACTTTTGGCTTGCCAGTTCACAGATTCCCTCCATGGCTACCTATCCTTCTCTTTTTTCATTATGTTAAAATTTAGAATAAGTATTTGATGAGATAAAAAGGAAAAGGACTTGCTCCCTTATTAGGATGCAGTTGAACTGATCCAGCTTGGTTCTGTGTCCCGAGAAATAGTAGAACAAGCGAAGACTCTAGCCTTTCCAGCTGTTTTAAGTGTTTACTCAGGAATAATGGAAATGATCATTGAGTGTGATCAATCAGGATTGATAACTGCTGTGCAAAGTGTAAATCTTTTCGTTGCTGTACCAAGCACATATTCTAGGATGAAGTTCCAGGACCTGAAGAGTCCTACAGGAACAGACCTTGTTCATAGCAATGCTTATTCACCAGTCACTACCAAAGCATTTTAATATATTTAATATTTAATACCAAGGCAATTAGATGGAGTGGCCATTCTGCAGTGTACCACCAAATGTCAGCTTTGCACATCATTTTCCCACAGTTGGTTCTGATCTCCATGCTCCAGTTCACTGGAGCCGCACTTCTCGGCGCAGATTCAAATGATGGATGCAAGTTGGTATGTTTAAAGATGATAGAGAAACAATATAAGATGATGATTATGAGCTAGTGTTCTGGAGTTCAGATGACCTAGATTTTAATCCTGTCAATTAATAATTATATGACCTTTGAGGTGTCATCTACTCTCCCCAAAGCTCTCTCGTTCATTCATATATGCATTTATTTGATAGATGTTTATTGAGTGGAGAGTCATGCACACTACTGAAGTTTCTCTTCTTAAAATTTATTTTTTTAGTACATGTTGTAGTACATAATTTTATATTCCTTGTGGGAAGTTGATACACATATACCACACATTTTAATTCCTTTTTTCATCCCCTTCCCTTTCTCTCTTCTTGCATCTACCATCTCTTGATTCCCTGGCTTTCTTTTTGTATATGTTTGCAGTTCCTAATGTTTACATTCTTTGTGTGGAGTTGGTACATGTACATAACACTGAAGTTTCTTATTCCAAACTTAACAATCTAGGAAGAGAGATACTATCTCAAAAGAATTCACTGAACAATATGATTATACATGAAGATACATGTTATTAAGGAGATACTAAATGACAAGAATAGATGGAGAGAAATCAGAGCAGTGGTTAGGAAAGGAGTATCCACGTGTATAACATTTGAGTTGAGATCTGGATAAAAAGAAGGACCCAGTTAAGAAGAGCCCATCGAGGGACATTGTGGGTGAATGGGACAAACAATGAAAAGTCTGGAAACTCACATATATGCAGAGAGTTGAAGAAGTAGAATAAAGGAAGTGTGTGAGTAAGACTGTATCAAGAGAATGTCAGAAGGGTAGACAGTGGCCGGATCGTGCAGCACTTTGCCGCTCACTGGCTGAGGTTTTTATTGTGTACCCAGCGGGTAAGTTGTTGTTGTGTGTTCCACGGGGAGTTTGTATATCTCAGTTTTCTCACCAAAACGTAGGATGATATTGTTGGCAGTGGAAGGTTAAATGAAGTAATGCATAAAAACTGCTTAGCAGAGTCTCTGGAACATTTGAAACTCTTGACGACTAGCAAGTTAAAACTTTTGGCTGCTGTTGTTCATCCCACGGACACGCTTGCCTCTCCAGTGTAAGGGAAAGAGAACAAAAGGTTAAAGGAAACGGCAGAGTAGAACCACATGCTCTGACTTCAGTTGGATAGCTGTGGGCCATCACTCAGGGTAACGGTGTCCTTTCACTTCATGGAGCTGTGGCAAGCTGGGACCAGCTTGTTTCTGAGTTTGATGAGTGAGATGAAAGGCTTTCCCAGTGTTGTGTGAGGCTAATTAGGCTTTAATGAAATCTTCTTGATTGGTGCAAAATATACCCTGAAGTCTGTGTTCTAGGCAGCAAGCTCATGCCACAGAGTCAACCCAAAATAATGCTACTGGTGTGTTCACGTCACTGAAGACTCCTTGTTTACCTCTCTTGAAATGGGATTTTCAGGGTCCCTGGTCTCCTTTCTATGATATGTCTTTAATAAACATTACATTGGGGATTAAAGGGAAATCAAATCATTCTCTCTTTTCCTGAGACTAGAGGCCTTCTGACATTATCTATTTTGAATGTATTTGTACTCATCTTTCAAAAACCATGTTTTAAAAAAGACCATGTCTTCTTTGGGGTTTACAATGGCCTATTATTTCTTCAAGAGGCAAGATGTTCCCTGGCCAGTCCACCGCCTCTCCAATGTCGTCATATGTGAGAGAGCTTTCCCTTTCTGAAGGAATAATGAAAGAGCAGACTTCGACATACTGAATGTATCTCCCAAAGCCCGTAGCTGTCTTGCCATTATTTCTGAATATATTCAAGCTGTCAAAACCCCTCTGCCTCAAGACCTGAGTGAGCTATCATCTACCCAGAGCACATGGACACTGCAGGAATGTACAGATCACGAGTATACTGACTCACACACTAGTGAGAAGAAATCCTCCAAGGCCGGTGGGTGAGCTAGGTCCGCCTAAGGAGGTTTGAACTGCTAGAATGTCAAGAGGCAGTAAACAGATGTCCAGCTCCCTGTCAGAGCAGCATCGGCGTAGCCTCTCTTCTTGTTGCTATAAACACAAGCTCCAGAAAGTAATTTTGTGTTAACCTTCCCAACTTTGTCCCTGGAGTGTCACTGAGACCTCTGAAAATTTGTAGAGGATGATGAAAGCCTGTATCTGGTATTGGTCTTTAGCTAGTGATGGAGACTAACGGTCGATGACTGGGCCCGGCCTAACACTGAGGTTTTGGAGATCACAACTGTGAGTAAACAGGCTAACTTCAGGGCAGAAACCTCAGGTAGCACGGAGGATACTAATGTATTAGTAATTGGTGGAAAATGTAACACTAAAATCTGTGTACTGATGTGATCTTTTCAACACTTTTCCTGTGAGAGGGAATACAAAATCAACATCAGAAGAAAACTTTGTTGAATCACCATAAAGATAGGAACTGTTGAAAACTCCCAATCACCAGCATTTTTTCTACTATGGACAAATCGCTTCATTGAAATTTTTTGGCTCTAAGCAATAGAAATCAACTCTAACTAACATATGTTAAATATGGACTTAATGAACGCATCTGGGGGCTCTCACATGGTGGAATTACTGGAGAGCTAAACTTTGGATAGAACAAAAGCCAAAGCAGCTACGGAAATCAGGTTGTAAGCTAATGGTTGGAGTGTTGGGGTGTGAATCAGTGCCAATAGTCTTTCCTTCTTTTATGATTCCATGCAAAATTCAGCTTTCTGGAAGAGAAAGTTTGTATTACCTTGAATCAGATATCAACCCCTTGGTCATTGAAGGGCAGAGATTCTTGGTGGTTCCACAAATATTCCATGTGCCAAAGGTGGCAACTGGATATTGGGTTGACCAAATAATTGGTGCAATAAAATGAAAATCTGAAGGTTGTTTGTTAGGCATGGAATAAAAACTATAAACACACACTTTCTATATATGTATGACAATATACTCCATTCCTTTTATATTTTGGGTGTTTGACTTTTGGGGGCTTTGCAAACTCCAGAGGACCTACTCCTCCAGGATTAGTTGTTCCCACTTTGAGGCTTTGGGAAAAAAACTCGTGTTAATAGTCACGAGAAAAACATGTTAACTGCAGTGTAGAAGACTCAAGTAGGACAGAGGACGGTGATATATTAGTGAGCGATGGAAAATATAACAGTCACATAAACTGAAATCTGTACTTGCATGATCATTTAATACACTTTCTATGATAGAGGATACAAAATTATTAGGGTTACAAAAACCTAGGTTTAGCTGCTTCCTAGGTGAAGTACGATGACTTACTTTAAGTATGTTTTTTAATGTTCACATCATCCAGTCTAGCACCTTTACTGACTCTTCACACTTTGGACTAATGTCCACCAACTCTAATCAGCCCAGGGCCAGGTACTGGACAGTGAAGAACAACCCTGACCTATACCCCAGATCCTGCTGAAACTATGCCACCTGACTAATTTTATGTCTGGTTGCCCAGGCTCTTCTGTTCCTTTTTGTAGAAACCAATAAAATCCCTTGTCAATATTTCTCCTGCTCCCTTTGCTCTGCCTCCTGAACCCCCACCCCCAGATGGGCTTCTCCGAATGATCCTTTTGTGATGTGGCATGCTTTCTCTTTGTAGGGAATGTGAGCTATCTTCTTTCGTGACTGTCATTTACACATCTGGATGTCTTACCATATTTGATTAAAACAAAGCCTGGGTATGCTTAAAACTACACACACACACACACACACACACACACACACACATGCACACATCTTGATACAAGTCCCCTAAGTACAATTCTACTTCTTGCTGCTGCTCAGCTGAGTTATTTATTCCAAGGTCGACTTAACTTTTTCAGAGATGGCCGGAGAGTATCAGGGTAGCCTCTTCCTATGAATTCTTCCAGAATAAATTTGACAGGGCACTCTTGGGACTTCCCTTGATGACTTGACAATTTGACCCTGTCATAATATAGGACCCAGATATATGTAGTTGTCCCTCAGTGATTCCATGAGCCCCCAAAGAGCCAAAATATGTGGATGCTCAAGTATCTGATTTAAAATGTGTAATATTTGCATAGAAGCTACATGTATCATCTCATGTATTTTAAATCACTTCTAGATTACTTATCATGCCTAATACAGACTAAATGCTATGTGACTTGTTGTTATACTCTGTAATTTAGGGAATAATGACAAGGGAAAAATGTTACTGTTCAGTATAGAGGCAAATTTTAAAAAACATTTTCCATCTGGAGTTTGATTGAATCTGGGGATGCAGAATGCACAGAGGGCTCTCAGTACCTCCAGGATTTCAAAATATCCTTTCTACTTTCTCACTTCATTATCTGCCACCAACATCCAATCCAGAAGCAAAAGTCTGTCCTCATCTCCTCAAGGAAGAACCTTTCTCATAAAACACAGAAATAATTTTAAAAGAAAAATAATGAGCTGCACCTCAAATGTCACTGAGAATAACACAATCAGAGGCCTTAAATATCCTGTGACCTTTTCAAATCTCTGTGCTACCTACAAACATCGACATCTGATTAAGCTCACACGATGGCAAGAAGGTCAGTGTTGACGTGTCCCCAGAAAGAGTTAACACAATTTCCAAAGATCTTCTGCTTTTCCCGGGGAATAGTTCGGGCAACACCAGTCCCCGCCGGCAGTCAGTTCTGGCCCTAATGCTTTTAAAGAAAAAAATATGTGAAATGTGTGAGGGTGCAGGGGCTGCCTTTTGGGGGTGCTTTTATTTAAAAAAAAATCCCTGCTAAACATTTTAGGGGGGTATGATCATGGATGGTGCCAAATGAAAAATGGCATAAGAGCCTTCAGGGGAATCTGCACATGCTGTAGCCTGAATTTTTTAAATTCCTCCTGAGGGTGATTCTAAATCAAATGAAATAGTTAATTAAAACAAAAAGGACCTTGAGTTTTGTGAAGGTGCTTCCTGTTGGGAGGTGGAGATTCCCATTCATTCTCTCCCCGCCCGTCTCTCCCTCTATCAATGTTATATTGCATATATTCTGGCTTCCCGTGTTGTGTATATGTGCTAGATGTGGGCAGAGAAACCACAATAAGGATCATAAAAATTTTCATAGTCCACATTAGTCTGTGTATAGGCAGTCTGTGTCCACTGAGCAAGAACTTTGCTGGTTCTCTGGGTCCTTCTCCCACTGAGATACTTAAAAGAAGGAGAAAGAGATCTGTACCCTCACTCAAAGGGTTATTTATTGCTTTCAGCAGTTTTCTATTTTCTGTTTATTGTTGTGCTCTTCCTCAGTACCTAAAATTGTCAGGTAAAAGCATTCAGAAGATGCTGGTGACAGAGAAGAAGGTCCTCAGTCCTCCCTCCCAAAACAGACACTGATGTGAGCCAGCCAGCAACCGTGAGAATAAATCCCAACACTCTGCAGAGGTCACCCTGGGGCTGGCTTAGAAGAATTTCCTAGAGCTGTTAGGTTTCTGGCAAATCGCCACACATCTGAAAGTTCCATTTGGCCATTAAGCCTTTTTCAAAATCTGGAAGCATCCCTCAGCCACATTTGAAATGAAATTAATATCTGTGATTATGGTAGAAATCCATTGTTTTTAAAAGAAGTTTCAAGAATGTTGATAGAGAGGGAGGGGCATAAATACTTTGTGAAAGAAAGTCATCGCTGGTTTATTCCTTCACTCAACAAACATTTGTGAGTAGATATTAAGGGTGGCTGTCATGAGAGGCTCTAGAAGGAGTGCTTGAGTGAAGGATAATTTTAGATAACTTTGTCTGGTCTTCATTAGGAAGAGGAAATAGGCTAATTGTGCATGATGTGTAACTATTATGGGGCCAGAGCTAGAACCTAATCTGGGAACAAAACGTATGGCACTGTTCGGTAGACCAGTGGCCAAAGGCTAAAGTCAGTTTGCAGAGAGACTGAGGGGGTGATCTGGAAGAAAAGTCCTGCTGGCTTCCTGCTGTGTCTAGGAACTTCCTGTGTTCACTCATGTTTATGTCTTATAAGGACACTGGTAAGGAGGGAGGAGGAGTTGGGGGGCAGTGAATTTTATTGTCCCTATTCTTATTTTAATTATAAGGAAAGTAAAATCTGAAGAGTTTAGATGAGTTTCCCTCATGCCATTCAGTAATATGTGTGGAACATTCAACATGTTCCAAACTTTCACTTTGTTCTAGAGATGTAGCCATGAGAACCGAGACCAGATCTCTGTCTCTTGAATGCTTCCATTCTAAAAGTGGGTGGAGAGTCAGGCAGAACACATGTAGATGATTCCAGGAAGAGGTATCCATGTTCACACAGTCATGTGAACCAAAGACAGTGATTTTATGCTAGATTCGTACAGATGTTTACCGGACTGCCAGAAGAGTCCCATACCCAAAACCCAGACTCATTCCTGTATGGCAAACAGTTTACCAATGGAATTCAGGAGA
The DNA here is from genome assembly GCA_004026905.1 of Hystrix cristata. Classification (NCBI taxonomy): domain Eukaryota; kingdom Metazoa; phylum Chordata; class Mammalia; order Rodentia; family Hystricidae; genus Hystrix; species Hystrix cristata. Next base: position 510 of record PVJO010003196.1, on the reverse strand, counting down.
ATTTATTAGTCCCTTTAGTATTCATTTATATTATCCTTTTAACTTTCTCTTGCTGTTGCTTTGAACTAAATTTCACCCCCACAGCAATGCTAGGAAATCTAGACATTGGAAGTCATGTGTGACTTGCCTGAGGTGAAGCTAAAAACTGGATTTCTGGAACGTTAAGCCTTTATTACATTCACATCACTCTTTGAAATATTATCTTACTTTTAATTGCATACAGTACAATTTTCTTAATTTTGCACTCTTTTGAAAATATGCATACATATCATAGTTCAGGGGTGGGGGCTATGAAAAAAGTTTTATGTTCCTCCCCTGGTAGCTGTTTCAATATGAAAATAAAGCTCTACTAGTGTGCTAGTAATAAGAAGATGAAGGAGTGTACTGTGCATGTGGTAGAAAGGGATTATATTCTTTTGTTCCAATGTCAGCCCCATTAGGATATTTTAAGTGTACTTTTATAGGACTGTTTGGAAAGTCATCAATTGAAAGGCTAAAGAATAATTTTTA